>JAVJIF010001653.1:0-164940 GCA_038442645.1 Agave tequilana | reverse complement strand
GGTGTATGGAAACTACTATAAGAAGTGTTTCAGTTCTCCATCTACTTCCGATAACGCCCTCGACTTTCTTATATATGGATGTATGTGAGTTGGGATCGATACGAGACACATACCGAGATATATGAGTTAGACGAGTAATAATATAATGAATTGATACTGTTATGGATATTGTTATGATTCTTGATATTCCAGGCACGTTTCCAGTTATGTTCCCAGCTTGTGATACTTATTATGATTTCCGTGATTCCAGTGATGATTCCGGTATTTACTATTACTCGTTCCTGTTTTTGATTTATTATTGTATCTGTTATGTATTCCCGTTCTGGACCATCGTATGATTTTGCAACTCTGATTATATATGCTTGGATTACTGTGGCATGAGATAAGGGTATATAGATGAGGGTTTCCTTGTTTGGATTACTCCCTCGAGGTACTGGTCTCATGGGACAGTGGCTTAAGTATATACGATCACTTTTGCTTGTAATCAGTTTTACTTGTATTTCCTGTTTCCGATTATGCGCTATCCGTTCTTATATACCATGCTTGTGTTCTGACCCCATTCATGCCTCTTCGCCACTTGGCTATAGTTCATTTATTGTTATATGTCTTGACCCCTTGGATTTGCACATTCAGATTCCGAGGCTAGATCGGAGTGGAGTTGTCCATCGTAGATCGAGCCATCCTTAGCAAGCAGGCATCCTAGCTTCAGCTCCTTGTGCCTGACTCTTTAGACTCACGGGATCTCCCTCCTACTCGTGAGCTCTTTTGTACTTTTGCTGTACCTTTCACTTTTGGACTTGTATGATGAAGGACACATGTTATTGTGATGTTTATCATATTCAGTGATGACTTTGTATTGTACTTTATGTTGGCATATATGTGCGTATACCACGCTTTGTGTTGAACTCTGATCATTTCTTGTTGTACTTTTGCTTAGCGTATATGTGTGGGTGCATTTCGGACCTACGCCTATACGTCGCAGTGACGTCCCCGTATCCGTGGAATTCGGGGCGTTACACATCAACTTCCAAGACAAAGGGAAAGAAAAGGTAGATGAGCAACCATACAAGCCTATAGTACCATTTCCAAATAGGCTAGCAAATCACAAGCTGAATGCTCATATGGAGAAAATCAGAGAAATGTTCAACCAGGTTCAAATCAATGTACCTCTTCTTGATGCAATACAAACAAGTTCCATCATATGCAAAATTTTTAAAGAAAATGTGCACCAAGAAGAGGAAAACACAAGTCCCTAAGAAAGTCTTCCTAGCTTCAAACATCAGCGAGTTGCTCACTGGGCCAATTCCTGTGAAATACAAGGACCCAGGGAGCCCGACCATCTCTTGTATCATAGGACAGACTACCATCAATAGGGCATTACTTGATTTGGGATCCAGTATCAATCTCCTTCCCTTTTTCGTGTATCAACAACTAGGGTTAGGCGACCTCCGTCCGACCAAAGTTACGATACAATTGGCAGATCGTTCTGTGAAGATTCCCAAAGGGGAGATCAATGATGTCCTTGTCCGAGTTGGGGAGTTTATCTACCCTGTTGATTCATAGTTCTTGAGACACAACCTTTGTCTAACACCAATCATAGGGCTCAAACTCCTGTTATCCTGGGGCGACCATTCCTTGCTACTGCCAATGCCATCATCAATTGCAGAATGGATCCATGAGGTTAACTTTTGGCGACATGCTGAGAGAAGTGAATGTCTTCAACATTGATAAACAACCTCGTAAGACAGAGATCAAACATATGAGGCAAACTTTGTTGGAAACAATTGTAAGGAAGAGAGTGAAGAATCAGAAGATGAGTCACTGTTTCTTAATGAATTATTTCAAAATGAATGCGATCATCTTGATGTGAAAGATCCTAATATTAGAGTACCCTTTCAAAAGGGGAAAATTAATTTGGATATCTTCACTTTCAGTGAGCCAACCAAGAATGTATCCCTTGAGGATAAAATTTAAGAACTCCGATTGACATACCTTTTGAAGATCTCTTCGCAGAAGAACTCATGTGTCTGGATGAGCCAACTCGGGATCTGTTAATTGATTGCACATCTCTAGGGGAAAATGTTAACCTCAGCTTGAGGAGCTGTATGGAGATAAGTTGAAATTTCTCAACATTAGGAATGGAGAAGTTCAAAATGAGAAAAGTGGTGATGAAAATTTTTTTAGTGAGGATTGTAATGATATAAGGAAGAAACAACTTAAAAAGGTGAAACTGGGGATGCCAAGGGCTCCAATGACAATTCAATGGCATCCCAATTGTGCCCGATTAAACGGACCCATTAGAATGATGGGAAACGGACTAGAGGGATACGACCGAAAGAAGTCCTCGGTAGTAGAGATACTTCATTTTGTACATTTTCCCTGTAAATAATTTTGGGACCCTTTTTGTAAATAAAACTAAAAATAAAATAAAAATAATAATAACTCCAAAAATTTTTGACTTTGGTGCTAATTGGAACCAAGAGATCCACCTCTTCATACCCCCTTTTCAAATAAACCTAGGTTTGTGTAAATATCCAATTTCACCTAGGGTCATATTAGGATTTCAACCTTTTCAACTCCCTATAAATTCTATCTACCCTGACTCTCTCTCCTAAAACCCCAAACGCATATCAGATCTGAAACCATCTCCTCAAGCGTCGCCCTCAGAAATTTTTTCCCTTCCCAGCCTCTGCCTGTCTGTCCGCGTTTGCGCGACCTGGGCCGCGGATCCGCGGCTTTATTGTCTCTGCTGGAGCGCCGTCAAGTTCTTTGGCCGTCGATTTTCTCTGCTGGTGGCCGATCTGGTGACCGATCATCTAAATTCCTGATCCTGTGCCTCTGCAAACCGATTTTGAATTCCCACGAATTCTGGGGCGGTTTGATTTTCCATCTCCCGATCTATTATTTTGATCTATATGTTAAGCATGGCACCAAATTTGTTTGTTGAGAAGGATTTTGCTAAAATTTTCTGTGATCGCAATGGGTATGGGCACATTTTTATTGATAGGATTCGTGCATGGGATTGGTACTCACTTGTCTATGATAACTCTGATAATGATGCATTTTATTGCCCTGATTTAGTAACATCATTTTATAATTCAATTGATCATGCATCGGTTAATTTTGAGACATACCAATTCACAGTCCACATGCCCTTAGGTGACATCTTCATCACGATTCTCTCCTTGAGGAATTACTACTCATGTCCCTAGTTACCCCCAACATAGCGACCCCCTTTCACTCATTGATTACATGACCATTATGGGGGCTCGCTGCACTGAATAAGACCGCGGGCTAAAGGCCAGTACCACTTTCCGCAATGTGCATTGCGTTGGACGATGGATCCAACGTAACATTCTAGGATTGGACCATACCACATCTTTTAACCGCCCTGTGTTGCAGATTATTCACGACCTAATGACTAGGCAACACACGGTCTGTCTCAACAAGACCATCTTCCATGCCATAATTACCAACTCCTCACGCACCCGGGGTGCTAAACACTCACATGCCATTCTGATTACGCGTCTGTGTAGGACTTTCCTACCGGACGTTGTATTTGACTCTTATGACCGGGTGTTTGTTAAACATGAGAGACCCACTAGTGCTTACAATAGTTGCTTACATGCGGTCTGGACACCTAGTGTCCAACCGAGGATGTACCCGTGGAGTCCTCTTCTGAGGAGAGTTTAGAAGCGGAAGATGAACCTGCATTCTGGCATCAGGACCCCACTACGGACTCACGTGCCTTCATGTCCACCATTTGGCGGGGCATGAAGAAGATTTTTAGGGGCCAAGTGCGGCTGAGGAAGCGAGTGGAGGAGCAATCCTCTAGACTAGATCGTATTGAGGCCGGCCTGCAGCGTTCACAGTCGGCTGGACCCAGCACCACCGCTGGTCCAAAACGACGACAGGGGTGATTTTGTTCCTTTACCTATTTCATGCATATTTTATCTTACATACATTGAGGACAATGCATGAGATAGGTATGGGGGGGTAGATACTAACTTAGGATTTTTTAATTTTCTTTTTAGGATTTTTATTTTCTTTTTTTAGGATTTTTATTTTCTTTTTAGATTTTATCTTTCTTTTTAGATTTTTCATTTTCTTTAGATTTTACATTTTCTTTTAGAAAAAAAACAAAAAATAAAAAAAAAGAGAAAAATTTTGATCCTTTTTAAAGAATCAAACTTGATTTTAGGGATTAAGGAAACTCTTAACTAAAATTTCTTAATATAAGTCGAAAAAGGAGTTTTGTTGGATTTTTAGGTTAAGTGAAAAAGGATAAGAAAGATAGCTAGATTTTAATTCTTTCTTTAGCATATATACATTAAACATATTGAGGGATTAATCAAAGACTTAGTGATTCTATTTACACACATATATAATAATAATAAAATAATAAGTATAATAAATAAATAAAATAATTACTTAGCCACTAATTAAGCTGGTTAGCTGTGCCTTAAGAAGCATGGCCAGTCACGCCTAAAGGTGGTTAAGTCCTTAGTATTCGTGGCCTAGTTTACTCGAGTCCTCGAACCTTAGAGATGTATCTTCATCTGGTGCCCTAAGGCCGATTGTTTTGGGAGTCATCGGTAAGAGGCTCATTACATGGGCAAATTAGAAAGCCTAAGAAAGCTAAGGAAGTGTAAATAAATAAATAAATAAATAAATAAAAATAAAAAATATATTGTATATATTAGTAAATAAATGATCTTTAATCTAAGAAAAATCCTTCATATTTATAGATGTATATATACTAGGTTAGATGCAAAATCCGGTCTTCGCTTTATTCCTTAGAAACTTAACCTAAGTTGGAGACAAAACTCTAAATAGAAACTTATATAAAGAATGACAAGTTTAGGGTAACCTGAAACCTATAGATCAAGTGAAGTTCTTGAAAAATATGGATCAAAAATTTCTCACTAACATTTTTCTCATTTCTTTATGGATTTTGTGGGTGCAATCTGCTAAAAACCCTCAGGAGACAACACTCCTCCTCTAGGTTAACCTAGAGGTTTAACGGCTTGTTGCACTGCTCAGTGCAATCGTGTCACCTACGAAAGTGGTGCAATAATTTAGCTAGGATTTTTTTTTTTTTTTCTCTTTTTTTGCTCGGGGATGAGGAAAAGCTAGGTATGGGGGTGTGATTGTCATTCATTTTTGCATCATTTTTCACATCCATATCATGCATTATGAAAATAAAAATAAGCTTTTTACTCTTTTTCTCTCTAAATTTGCCGGTCTTCCATTAATGGAGAGGAAGGCCCATAATTTATGGATTATCAAGGATTAATGGGATTAATTAAAAGCCAAAGAAAAGCCCAAAAGTCAAGCCCAGATCTAGAGTCGTCCACGCATATTCCCAGCCTTCTAGAAGATCCAACGTGGCCAACAGACTCCAACAGAACGGCAACAGAATTTGTTGGCGCAACGGCCAAGATTCTGCCGCGGAAACGCGGCTTTGGCCGCGGATCCGCAGCAGGAATCTGGCCGTTGAGCCAGCAATTTGATCCAACGGTCTAGATTTTGGAGCCTCATCCTCTGGTGCCTATAAATAGACCCCTAGGGCCTCTGCGAGAAAGAGAGGAGAGACTTGGAGAGAAGAGATTGTAATTTTAAGAGAGTTGTAAAGATTTTCTCTAGTTTTTTTTGTTCTTGTAATCTTCTTTCTCCTCCTAGAAATTCTGCAAAAGAGAGAAAGAGAGAGTGTGAGAGCTTGTATTAAGGGGTGACAACTTTAAGTAAGGATTTATCCATCTTTCTTCTCATCTTTGCAATTTCTAGTGCTTTACTTTCTTACTTTACTTTCTCCAAGCTTTACTTTCATTGCATTTTTATTCTACTTGAATGTGTTGTTTTCTTTCCATTGTAATGTCTAAGCTAACCTTTTAACATGACTAGCTAACCACTAACTTTGCTAACTTCTAACTCTTGGGTGATTGCTAACTTTTAATCTTGCAGTTTTGAGTCTCTTTCATCCCCAATGAAGTTGAGTTACTTTCATTCTTGGCTAATACTTGTTGTAATTCCATATGATTCATGTGAGCCTCATTTAGAGCCTTGTCTTTAGAACAAGTGCCTTGATGGAACATGGAGATGGATCACCTAACTTTGCTATTGGTTTGTAGTACAATTTTCTTACTTCAATGCTAGCTTGAGTATGGCCTTGAATGACTAATGAATCTTGTATCTTCCTTCTTAGCATCCTCTTGAGTGACACTCCTTGATTCCACCATTGAAATTCTATCTCGGGAGCCGATGAATCAATGAGGCTACAAGCCAAGACCGAGAAGAACACTCATCTTCCAAGTGGGAAATTATTTGACCAACAAGCAAGACAAACCCTTGCCGATGAATCAACATGAGGCATGCATCACCCTATGAGATTAGTAAGTTAGTAAATTAGAAAGGTTAGCTAGTCATGGTTTCTTTCATCTAAAAGTTTTTCAAAAGTTTTCCTTTGCAAGTTTTCTTTCAAAGCAAGTCAAATTTTCCAAGTTCTTTTCATTTTCTTTTACATCGCTTTTCTTTTCATGCAACCAATCCACAAAGAATTCTTCCTTTACTTTTCCATGTCGTTTTCTTTCTTTTAAACATAGAACTTTCATTTTCTCTCTTCAACACTTAACCGTTAAAGCTTCCATCGCGAGCTCTCCCTGAGGATCGACCCGTAATAGTTCATACTACTACGGTGATTCAGAAGGAGTAAAGTAACATTGTTAATACATTTTGGAGTTGTTGAGCATATCATATTCAAACAAAGAAGGTTGACTCTAAACCCTCTATCTCTGAATTGAGTACACTCCTCCCTTCCGAACAGACTTAAAGGAAGTTCTGAAGCTTCTAGCTCCTTTGGGTGGACCACGGAGGGTTCGGCAAGTGAAGGCGGGCCGGCCATTCGTGTTGATTCCGCCAAAGATTTTCTAATGGAGCCCGTAGAAACTGATGCAGCTGCCAAGACGATTGAGGCGACATTATCTTTTGGTACTGTTTTGACCTTTTGATTCTTGCTATTTGTTATGCCCTGCCTAAACAAAGTCTTGTTGCAGGTGTTCCTTTGGGTGCATCGACTTCAAAAGAGCCAACCAATCTTCTTAAGGGAACCAGGGGTGAAGCAAGTGCTTCGACCGTAGCGGATGCTGCTGAGTTGGATGCTTTGTATGGCGACCTGCCCTCTTATCAGCCTGAACCGGTTAGAAGAACTGAAATTGAGGGGACGGTAGTCATGAAACCAATCTTACTTTCAACTATATCGGTGAGTGAGATCCCATCGGTTTCGCCAATGCTGCCTATCTTGCCAGGTGCAGAGCTAAGGGTGATTACCAGTCCTACTTCTCCAACACTGGTGGTTGAGCCCGCTCTCCCAAAAATAGTCACTAGTCCGACCTCGGTTGTGGCTAGTGTTCTGGTTTCAATGAAGACTCCTCCAAAATCACCGGCGACCTCTCATGTTGCTGCAGTCAGTGCTTCTACTGTTCCTTCCATAGTAATATTAATAAAGCCAGTGGAATCTTCAGGGGCTGCTCGTCTGCCAGGAGTGATTAGGCCGAGAATGAATTTCTGATTGAGTTAGTCAATAGCTTTTATAAGAGCTTGAAGCGATCCATCGCTTTGATTTTGAAAGGCTCGACTACCTCGTTCTCTGCTTTAAAGGTGGTCCTCTCCCGAAGCATTGAGAGTATCCGAGACTTTGGAGGGGATGACCAGGGCGATGCATTGGAACTTCTGGTGGACCAATTTGAGAGGGATGTGGATGAATGGCACCGTCTTAGCCATTCGGACCTGGAGTCTTCAGTTAACGAGCAGGTTGCGCACCTTGTTGCTCAAATGCATGAAGCTCATCTTGCTGCTCAGGAAGCCTCTAAGGCCATTTCTTCTGACTTGAAATCCTTGGAGACAAGAAAGGTAGAGCTCGGGGACGTCATAGACGCTTCTAGCAGTGCTCTTCTTGACGCTGAAGATAAATTGAAAAGGCCAAGGAGATGATCAGGAAGGCAAATCTCTTTTATCCAAGCTGAACCAGTGCGTCTTGAAGAGACTGCCCGGCTTGAGCAGCTTAGGGCTCAGAATGACGAACTCTTGCGGCAAGAGCTAGCTCAGAGGGCAACCTTGGTTGAAGTTGAAGCTCGCTTGGCCCAGACGGCGAGCTTTAATGAGGCTGAGCTGAGGTCGCAGCTCTTGTCAGGGTTGCTTATGATAGGAAGACAAGGCTGGCCATTCTTGAAGGGTGGATTAAATCTTATGAAGCACCATCATAGCTTGTAATATGTGCCTTCATGTATCCCTATTTTTGAAATCAATGAAAAGTGATTTTATTTTGACTCCCCTGTTGTATTTTCGACTTGCTTTTTTTTTTGAATTGTCGCTTTCAAGTTGTATGATTAGTCGCTAATTTTGCATAATTTGTATCACATCTTCACATTGATTTCATATTAAATTTTGCTATAAAGCTTTGCTTCCTTGATTCTAGGTCCATGGTGTGCAATGAAGAAGAAGACCCTAAATCACCATTTAATTGGTAATTAAAAGCCTATTAAAGATAGCCATTGACCTAGAGAGCTGATTCTGTAAAAACCAGGGCCGCAAAGACAAAACCAGGCACAGGGCCTGACAGGGGACAGACGGGACCGCGCGCGCGGCCCCAGGATGGCCGCGGCCCCGCCGCATTTTGGGCCAGGGCCTGTCCCCTGGCCCCCCTCTTCCCTATTGGCTATAAATACCCCCCTGGGGTTTCAGAGAGGAGATATGCAGAATTTTAGGAGTAGTTTCATTACCATTTTGTAGTTTAGGGTAGTGTAGTGTAGCTTTTCTTCTTCTTCCTCCCTTGTATTTTTCATTTCTTGTGGATCTTGTATTAGGGAGAGAGAGAGGTACATGTTGGGAAGCAAGAGTGCTTGTAATAGAAGGTGACAATCTATGAAAGGTGCTCTCTTACCTTACTTTTCTTCTCTCTAATCTCTTTTACATGTATAGCTAGTCTTTTCTCTCATGGCAACTAACTACTAACCACCAACTTGCTAACTTCTTATTTGATAATATACATGAATCTAATAGCCTCGTTTTGGCCTTGCTCTTGCAAGAGCCATTGATGGCTCATGATGATGGATCTAACTCTAACTTCCTAACCACTAACAAGCTAACATTACTTTACTCTATACTTACTTTTAGTTTTGATGGTTTAAGTGTAACTTGAACTTTTTTTGTTGAGTTGGGTTGTGATGAGTTACATATGGGTCATGCTTTGAATGGCTCTTGAACCAAGGACTAGTGATGGCCAATGATACATGTGAGGCAACTATCACTAAGAGGTTAGCATGTTGGTGGAGTCATTAGTAGTTAGTAGCCATGGGTTTTCTTTCTTTTTCACTTTGTTTTAGAAATATGTCCAAAAATCACAAACATATTCTTTTCTATGTTTCCCACTTCTTTGTGTTTACCGTACTTCTCTTTCATTCTTTGTTTTCTTTTCTTTTCATTCTTTCAAACTTTGAAGAACTTTTAACAAACATGTGAATCAACTGGTAAAGCTTCTATCGCCTCCCGTCCTTGTGGATTCGACTCGTTTTAGCCTCTATGCTATAACGGAAGTATCGAGGAAGCCAAAGCACACACACTTTAAATCTTGATTTCAAAACATACACTTTTTGTGCGCGATTTTACCCCGATCATTGTATTGCAGCCATTTGGGAAAATAGTCCTTACTGACTGAATAATGAGACTTGACTATCTGCCGGTTCAGAGGTCGCAATGACGTAACCAATTGAGAAGCCATCAAGCTCGAAGTAGTCCTTGTCAGACTGAAAGGTGAGGCTTGGCTATCTGCCGGTTCAGAGGTCGCAATGACATAACCGATTGAGAAGCCACCAAGCTCGAAGGTAGTCCTTGCCGGACTGAAAGGTGAGACTTGGCTATCTACCGTTTAGAGGTCGCAATGACATAACCGATTGAGAAGCCACCAAGCTCGAAGTAGTCCTTGTCGGACTGAAAGATGAGACTTGGCTATCTGCCAGTTCAGAGGTCGCAATGATATAACCGATTGAGAAGCCACCAAGCTCGAAGGTAGTCCTTGTCGGACTGAAAGGTAAGACTTGGCTATCTGCTGTTCAGAGGTCGCAATGACATAACTGATTGGGAAGCCACCAAGCTCGAAGTAGTAGTTCTTATCGAACTGAAAGATGAGACTTGGCTATCTGCCGGTTCAGAGGTCGCAATGACGTAACCGATTGAGAAGCCACCAAGCTCAAAATTCTGTCAAACGAGGAAATCACTGTCATAAGTTTAATGTTAACATAACAGCGGAATGGATGCTAGAGGTGTAGTGTTAAACATAGCATGAAAGGGTTTTGTTCTTACGAGGAGAAACGAGGAAATCACTATCATAGGTTTAATGTTAATGTAATAGCGAAAGAGATGCCAGAGGTTATACTGTTAAACATAGCATGAAAGGGTCTCGTTCTCGCAGAGAGAACGAGGAAATCACTGTCATAGGTTTAATGTTAACGTAACAGCGAAAGGGATGCCAGAGGTTATACTTTAAACATAGCATGAAAGAGTCTCGTTCTCGCAGAGAGAAACGAGGAAATCACTGTCATAGGTTTAATGTTAACGTAACAGCGAAAGGGATGCCAGAGGTTATACTGTTAAACATAGCATGAAAGGGGTCTCGTTCTCACGGGGAGAAACGAGGAAATCACTGTCATAGGTTTAGTGTTAACGTAATAGCAAAATGGATGCCAGAGGTTATACTGTTAAACATAGCATGAAAGGGTCTCGTTCTGACGGGGAGAAACGATGAAATCACTGTCATAGGTTTAGTGCTAACGTAATAGCGAAATGGATGCCAGAGGTTATACTGTTAAACATAGCATAAAAGGGGTTTCATTCTCACGGGGAGAAATGAGGAAATCACTTTTATAGGTTTAGTGTTAATGTAACAGCGAAATAGATGCCAGAAGTTATACTGTTAAACATAGCATGTAAGGGGTCTCGTTCTCACGAGGAGAAATGAGGAAATCACTGTCATAGGTTTAGTGTTAACGTAATAGTGAAATGGATGGAAAGATCTTTATATGTGGTTTTACCATTCTATGGATGAGAACTGGTAAGTGATTTTGGAGAGGGAGTCAAATGGGAACAGGTCCCTTAGGATTTTTAGCAAATCCTCAGCTGTCAACGGGTTTGATATGCCTTTACCAACTACCGTTTGAGTCGGGCTAGCCATTCTATTCCCCTCAGCATGATGAGTTGTCGAAGACTTATGTTGGGCTTAAAGGCCAACATTTTCCTCTATCCTTAACCATTAAAGGTGTTGGATCGTTTGGTTAGCGCATGTGTAACCTTGATTCTCCTTTGAGATAATCAGTGTATGACCAGGTTCCTACTGGTTTATGGTTGTATGATCTCGTTTGGAGGAAGAGAGAGCTCTTTCTGTGTACCTTGGATTTGAAGGTTTTGATCAGAGGTGTAGTGTTAACTTGATCATAAGAAGGATCCTTAATCAAGGATAATACTTCTTTAAGAAGTTGCCATTGATCGGCATCATGAATAAATCACCATCTGAAGTCATAAGGCGATATGCTCCGTTTGAATAGACTGTTTCTATTACAAACGGTCCTTCCCATTTAGGCTGAAATTTGCCTTTGGCTTTGTGCGTCATGATCATTGGTCGTCTGACGGCTAAAATCAAATCTCCTTTCTGGAAGACTCTTTGTTTGACCTTCTTATTGAAGGCTTTTGAGATTCGAGCTTGATACAACTTGATGTGTTGCTGAGCTTGTAGTCGCTTCTCATCTAGGGCTTCGACCTCTTGAAGACGCAACCGATCATTATCCTCTGATGTGATCTTAGTGTCAGAGGAACTCGTAATGATGGCATCTGGATTTCCAACGGTATGACTGCTTCACACCCGTACACTAGGGAAAAAGGCATATTGTCTGTCGGGGCCTGAACCGTGGTTCGATAGGCCCAAAGACATTCACCAAGCTTTTCGTCCCAATCTCGCTTATTCAAGAAGACGAACTTCTTGAGTAACTTGATGAATGTTTTGTTGAATGCTTCCGCCAAGCCATTAGTGGCAGGATTATAGGCAGTTGAAACCAACATTCTGAATTCGGTACTTATCACAGAATCGATAGAATACCTGGCTTATGAATTGGGGACCATTATCATGAATGATCCGCCTAGGGACACCAAATCGATGAATGATATGGTGTTTGATGAAATTAACCACGTTGGAAGTTTTGACTTCAACCAGTGGTATAGCTTCTGCCCACTTTGAAAAGTAATCGGTTATTGCTAGGATGAATCAGTGACCTCTTGTCGAAGAGAGGCTGATTGGCCCTACGACATCAATTCCCCATGCTTCGAATGGCCATGAAGCAATAGTTGGGTGGAGCAACTCCGAAGGCTGGTGTATGAAATCTGCATGAATTTGACATGCTTTACACCTTCGTGCATATTGGATGGCATCGGCTATCATGGTTGGCCAATAATATTCAAGCCTATGCAATCTGTCCTTAAGTTTTGGACCTGGTTGATGAGCTTCGCATATACCGTCGTGTGCTTCTTTGAGCACTTCCTGTGCCTCTGAATTAGAAAGGCAACAGAGGAGGACACCGTTATATGAACGACGGTAAAGTGTCTTCGGAGTTGGATCGTAGTAAAAACGGAGAGACCTTCGTCTGATAGATGCTGCTTCTTTAGGATTGTCTGGCAGCAGATCATATAAAGCATAGTCGATGAAAGGAAATCACCAATTTCTCGGCTCAAGATCCGTCGAGATATTATAGACCTCTCTGGTTCTTAACATATGTTTAATGCAGACAAGGTGTCAAGTTGCCACTGTAAGGTGATACTCAGTGTCGACTGGCAAGGCTAACGTTGTTGCTAACGCGGCAAGAGCATCCGCCTTAGTATTCTGAGATCAAGACACGTGCCCGATGTAGAAACCATCAAATAGATTAGCCAATTCATGTGATAATAAGACACCAAATCCTCGTGATGGATCTCATATTCGCCTTTAACCTGATTGATAATCAGTTTTGAATCGCCGTAAGCTTCAAGGTAGCGTACCCCCATTCCGTTGGCGAGCTGAAGACCAATGAGTAGAGCATTATATTCCGCTATATTGTTATAGCATGATTCCGTCAGAGAGAATGCTCTAGGAAGGACATGATTCTGTGGGGAGATAAACACAACCCCCACGCCGTGATGATCCTGCCCTTGGGGCCTATTCGTGATGCTCCATCGAAGAACATCTGCCAAACTTCATCCTCTGAGGTTACATTGGACTCGAAGACTTCATCTGGAATATCTTCATGAAGTTTTGAGTGTTCCAGAACTGGATGAGCAGCCAAGAACTCTGCAAGTGCCTGGCCTTTAACTGCCTTTTGAGGGATAAAGAGCATGTCGTATTGAGACAAAAGAAGCGCCCATTTAGCTAATCTTGAATTCAATGATTCTGGCTTCGTCATGAGAAGACGCAAAGGATTCACTCTGGAGATGACATGTATGGTTTGGCCGACCAAATAATGTCGTGTCTTCTGAACGGCAAAGACAAGAGCTAAGCACTCATTCTCAATAGGATTATAGCGAGATTACTGCAGTTGAAGAAGATGGCTGTTCATAACTGTAGGGTATTGCAATCCTAGATCTAGTGTTTCGGAAGACACCTTTTTCATGTACCAAGATTTCGCCCAAGCCGGGGCTATAATCTGGATCTGGGGACTGTAAGGAGTGTCGTGGGACCCTTGTCTACCCTGCGCAGCTCTCGTCCTCTTCCGGTCATGTTAACGGATACAGAGGGTAGATCTCGCGATACGCTCCTTTTATGATGTTTCACTGGAGCTTGCACCGACAGTCGATCAAAAACTGATCATCGGCCTGGAGGAGTGGCGGGGATTGGTCCTAGCCAGCAATGGACTGAGTAGAATGTCACCAACTGACATCCCACTTGTTGACAACACGAAGGGGAAGTTTGAAAAGATTCTGACTTCCGTTTGCTTGTCAAGTATTCCCGCAAGTCAGACCCAGTTAGTCCCAAACGATCCAGCGCAGAGGCTCTGTTGGATCGCGCATAGGACGATGTCCTGCTCCTTTTATCACCGCAGAGGGGATTAGCATTGAATAGTGCTTCAGCTCTAGCTTCGCGGCTAAGAACCTTGAGAATACCCTTGGATGTTGAAGCTGCATAAGCACCGCTGTTAACACTTAGAGACGATCCCTTAGCTCCGCTACAAAGCGCGAGCTTAGCGCTTGATGAATTAGGAAGCGAAGCATGCTATGGTGCTTTATCCGATATGCTGCTGCGAAGGCGATTAGCCTTAGTAGTGTTTTGGTTTTAAGTTCGCAACTAGAAGCTTTGGAAACGCCCTTGGGTGCTGAAGCTACACAAGCAACGCTATCAGCACTTAGGGACAATCCCTTAGCTCCGCTGCGAAGAGCGAGTTTAGTACTTGAAGAACTGGGGAATGAAGCACGCTGTGGTGCTTTGGTTCCAGATTCACGGCTATGAACATGATGCGTACCCTGTGGTACAGTAGCTTCGCTCATGAGAACGAGGCTGGCACAAGTCGTTACTATTCTGGAATCGGGCGAAGGTATGGTCACTGTTATGACTTCGCGGCTAGCAGCCTTGTTGGAGCAGGCAGGCATCTTGCCTTTTTCTTCGTAAGAGAGACGCACTTGTGGCGTAGCTACGTCTGAGGCTTTATACAGAGCCTTCTGCTTTGGCATCCACATCTGCTTTGACAAGGGAGACATAGGTTCGCAGGGAACCTGACTGGCCACACGTGAGGCTGAAGGGTGTCGACAGAATTCTGATCCTGGTTTCTATTCTGAGGCCTTGGCCATGGAGGCCTTTCTATGCTTCCGTGCATGAAGCATTAGACCACCCCCAGAGAGGACTTCTTCAAATTTTCCTTGGTCGAAGTGAACGACCAGGTTCTCGAAAGTGATAGGCTTGGACTACGGGCCTGCTTCCTTGTTGCGCTAGAGGACCGCAGTAGGCTCGCAGGGAGCCTTATCTATCTTCGCAGAGACTTGCTTTGAAGATTTAGCCAGAGGGGCTCTGGCCACATTGGCTTCCTTGAATTCAGAGATAGACCTGAAGGTTTGTTCGTCGCATTGCGACACTTGATTCTCAACAGTGGAGAATTCGTTCCCCAGCGGAGTCGCCATCTTGTTTTTCATTGATTTGTAAAGGGGAAAACTTACAAAAAAAAGTGTCGAGGAGCTAAATTACAAGTATTCTAAAAAGATTACAAGTAGATCTCCTCTGAGATTCTAGAGAAGTGTGCCGATAGGAGTCTGGTCAGCGCGCGACCACTTTGTCCCTTTGACGATGCGATCGATGGTATTCCCTTCTCGCCCGGTTCGGGGAATCGGAGAACAGAAGGTTGGTAGAACCCTCTTATTACTTCTCAAACTGCCTTCACTTGGGAATTCCTTCTCGCCTGGTTCCGGAGATTCCTTGAAAGGAAGGTATTAGGGTATCAGCACCCTGATTAGAGAAGTAATTCTCTGAATTCTCTGAATTCTTAAAAGTAAGAGAATAGATCTCTGTTTAGCCGTCTCTCTGTTTGTGCGTGTGTTTGCCCTCCTCGTGTGTGTTCTCTCCTTGTGCCTCTGCTGGGCTATTTATAGGGAGAGCAAGGGTATAATTGTCCCTTGAAAATATAGAAACAGATTGAGTCAAATTTGTTCAAATCTGGAAAGTAGCCTTGCTGTGAGGGTAGGATCAGCTTCTACGAAGCTAGAAGTAGCAGGTAAGTTGGTCTCCTGATTTGTTTTGATCCTTTCCATATAATTAGAAGATCTCCCTTGATCCTCTTACTCGTTTTAGGAGAGTCAAAGATTATGGCAATCAACTGCCAAATTTGATCTCAGATTTGATCTTGATCCGATTAGATTTGATCTCATCTGGAGATTTAATTGGTCAAAGGTTGACCATAACGAACTCGTAGCGGAGTTGTCGCGTTGAGCTCACAACGGAACTGGAAGGCGCATCTGGGGAAGTCAGAAGAAAGCTCTTCAGCGGAGCTAGATAACATCTGTGGCAAAGCTACCGAACATCCTTCTGCGCGGTTGCGTGTGTGGTTTCGAGCGAAGCTAACTCTCTGCGGAGTTAACTGAGTACTTCAGGCGAAGCTATAAGTTAGCTTCGTGACGGAGTTGTGAGTGGCTTCAAGGCGAAGTTGGATGATCTTAGCCTCTCAGGCGAGGCTATCCCCTTGGGCTCATGTGATGTTAAGTGCTAGCATCTTAGACCTGCTGAGGTCTGTTTAGAGGCAATCCGGGCTCAATGTCTGCTTCACTGGATCAGTAGAGTCCAAGTTGCTTCTTTGTCCCTCGGAGATGGGTGAAAACTGGTCGTCAGCCTATCTGTCACTTGTCTTTTGTAAATGTCAACAAGTATAGAATTGGTCATCAGCTTGTCTGTCACTTGTCTTTTGTAAATTTCAACAAGTACAGAACTGGTCATCAGTTTGTCTGTCACTTGTCTTTATAAATGTCAACAAGTTTAGACATTATTCAGGCCAGTCAGCTTGTCTGTCACTTGTCTTTTATAAATGTCAATAAGTTTATACATTATTCAGGCCAGTCAGAATCTTGTCTTATTTAAAGTGTCAACAGCCCTCTGCAATAACTGTAGGAGTGTAGCGACGAGGCTTCTTCACTACCCTCTTCCTATGAGATCCACCTTCCCGCTTTCGCTTGAAGTGGACGTCAGGATCTTCTTCCTCCACTTCTTCCACATCAATGTGTTCCATGGGGGCCGTGCCTATCCCACCAGAAGCAGCTGCCCGAGCCTCAGCACCTGTATCCGCTTCAAAGTGAGGATTTCCTGCATTCGAGGCTTCGCTATCATCAATGACAATGAATTCCCCGAGGCCTGGAACGCGGACCCTTTTACCCTCGTTTTTCTCAGTGACCTTCCACTTCAGCCGTTGAGAGATTAACTTCACACCAAAGGAATTAGAA
Source organism: Agave tequilana (assembly GCA_038442645.1). Taxonomy (NCBI): domain Eukaryota; kingdom Viridiplantae; phylum Streptophyta; class Magnoliopsida; order Asparagales; family Asparagaceae; genus Agave; species Agave tequilana. Next base: position 147,957 of record JAVJIF010001653.1, on the reverse strand, counting down.
AATCTAGTGGGTGTAGAGTTCCAGGTTCTATACCACTGGCAGAATCCCAAAGTATCTGAAGGTTCAGAGTTCTCAGCGGGATGCACAGTCGTGCCTCAGTTTAGCCAGCGATGTAGAACCGCCAGACACGAGCACCATCAATGAGGCTCCCTATGAAGGCCAGGCTAGTGTTCGGGTTACCTACATATAGTTAGTCATGCCCGAACTGACAAGCAAATCGGCTTGGGACATAGGGTTACAAGTAGCAGGTGTCTCCACTTCTACACAACAAGTGTGATGGCCGGATGCTAACCATCCATTCAAAGACTCCCCGACTCAATGACGTCTGCCTTTCCCCTACATCCTTGAATTCTTCACCATAGCCTGCATCGCGAATATAGGGGAAGCATCGGAAAAAGCTATAGACGTCATGACGGCACAGCAACTTACGGACCGCAGCACATAAGTCTTCGACCATGAACACCCCTCGAATCGACAGAGAAGCGCCATTCGAACACCTTCTGGGGGCTCCTCTCTGGCTTGGATGATAGAAAGACCGTGAAGGGCGAACCATGCCATCAAATAAGTATATGGCAGACCTATTCTGGGGTTTGGTCCGTCGCGAGGCAAGATAGTCCCCTTTCCCCGCTTCGTTGTTGGTGGCCTACAGAAAGCCTCCGTCAATGCACGAAGGCCCCTTTGAATACAGCACACCATGGCTGGAAGAAGTCCAAGAGAACGACCATGGACTAGACAAACGGCAGGCAATAAGACAGTCAGATGAATGACATCGCCAGACGAAGACGACACCACACATCTCTTCAACCAGACCGTCAAAAAACCAGCCAAAAGTACCTTCCGGGACGTCGGTCGACGAGCCTGGTGGTGGAAACTCTGAAGAATATCGCCTTTCTTATAGGGTCCATTATCTTCTTCCAGAATCAAATCCCCTTGAGAGTGCTCTTGCATCCGGCGAAAGATGTCTTCATCTGTAACTCCACAATGAGCTGCTTTAGGAGTACTGTCCAGGTCAGGGAACAAATAATTTCCCTAGCTCTTCAAATTGCATGAAGCTCCCTTACTGCTCCCATGCATGCTGGAACAAATGTACAAGTGGCACATCAACTCTCAGTAAGTCTCAAACAAGGCGGGCTCCTGCTTCTCCAGAAGTGCCAATTCTGCCTCGTACGGGAAATATTCTTCATATGGAAAAGACCCCAAAGGCAGAGCAGAAACTTCCCACATCTCGTGCAGAGCGATACCCAATTCGCCAATAGGGGTGAAGAAGGTCCCTGTAGCCGGGCAGTACAACTCAAAGATGGCGTAGAAGTTCGCTACGCTCATCTGAATACCATAACAGGTCGCCATGACGGCCTCGTAATGTCCCAGCCTCTCCAGATCCTCCTCAAAATGAGCAAGGACATATAGGGTCAAGTCCCTCCACCATGCGTTGGGAGGGTGAATCCACCTAAGAGTCCTGAAATCAGTGGCTAGATAATTACCACGAACCTTAAAAAACTGATTTCCAAAGGTCTGAGCCACCACGGGATTTTCTCCCACTGGGATGTCTGGAAGTACATTCCCAGGGTGGAGACCCAATATGCAGCGAGGAGGACCTATCCTTGTGTAACCGGGAGACAGAATTATCAACTTCCCTATGTGAACGGAGTCAGTAGTCCGAGTTACTTGCCACTGTATTTTTTGAGCCCTCGTCGCGCATTGAAAGAAGGACAAGGGATAATGCTGCTTGCTAGATGGGAGATAGTACTTCTCACCATCCAATTTGAAAATCCACTGGCCCTCTCCGGCTAACAGCTGGTCATCGTTGTCTAGCGCTGCATCTCCGAACATGAAGCCAGGCTTTCGATAGATTCTTCTGTTGGAATCTTCAAGGGGAGCAGTAGTTAAAATGCTCCTCATGGTGCGCTGATCCCCAGCATGAATAAGTGCATCCCGAGCAGGAGAGTTTCGCTCGCTGAATAGTGAAGCCTGCCCTTGAAACTGCAGGCTGATGTTGCCATCTAGCCCCTTGGCTGTGCCAAAAAGACTGTTCAGAGGACCAGGAGTATAGTGCACTGCAAAAACAAAGAGAAACTTGTAATCACCTAAGGGGGTGAATAGGTGATGGCTAATCTAATAGTCAAATAATGCAGAATTAAAAACTTATTAAACTAAACACCAAGTATAACATAAGAGTGTAGCCGGATTCCCCGTGAAGGGCTCTGGACTAACTCTTCAAGATTCCTCTAAATAAGAGTTGAGGTGCCGCGTTGGCTCACTTGGTTGAATACTAGTGTTAGCAAACACAACCCAAGCATATAACAATATGGGCACAAATATATATCAAGCATATAAAGATGAAAGCAATAAAAGCATGCAAGATATAAACAAGTAAGAGATAGAGAAAGAGCAATCGCAAACACGGGAGATTTGTTTCGAGGTTCGAGCACACTTGCTCTACGTCCCCGCCTTCAACACTATGAAGGATTTTCACTAAAATTGATCCCACCTGATCACTTGGTGCCGCAACACCTACAAGCTCTTTGGACTCTCTAGTCTCTCTCTTGTTCCAGCAAGAACACACCGCAAGCCCACTAGCTCGCCGAGGCCGCACCTCAAACAATGAGTTCACACGCGAACTGAAACACCGTGAACCCGCAAGTCCGCCTCCTCAAAGTACAAAGATGGAACTTTGGTGATCACAACACTTTAATCACCTAAAATCCTCTCACAATAAATATCCCTATAGGTAGATATAGCAATGGATAGCTCAAGTGTTTGTGTGAGAAAACTAGGATTGAAATGGTGGAGGAAAACTCAAGAATCACTTTTAAACACTCTTGATAAAAACTCTCTTTTTGTAACGCCCCGATCCTAAAGATACGGAGACGTTATGGCGACGTACATACGCAAGGCGGAAAACCCCACGTACGTACGTTAAGCCTCAGTACAGTGAATAATCTCCATATATACCTGAGTTCCAGCATGAAATAAGTACAATAATACCTGCAGAAGAGGTTAGCGATCATAATAGATATGAAAAAGAGGGACAAATAAGATAACAGAAATAAATCACTAAAATACCTATGAATAGTCCCGATGAGGAATCTCCCATGTGACTCCAAGTCACTCTCTGAAGCTACGGTAACTCGGATCTCCAACCTGGGCATGCAAACCAGGGTCGTCAGAAAGCGACCTAGTGAGTGGTAAAATGAAGGAGGCAGTAATAGCTACAATAATAATACAAGCACGATAATAATATATAATACATGATGTTATAATAGTGATGCCAGATCATAAGCATATGATAAGCAGCAGAATATATAAACATGAAAGTAGTAGAAATATAGAAACATGTCCTCTTTTAATACCATCACTACTTACCCGGTTATTATCGGGTCATGATTCTAATCGTATCCAGTTTATATAATATATAATGTTATCTAGTGGTGACGTGATAGAAATGAACATGCTAGTGGTGATGTGATAGCAGTGAACATGCAGATGGGATATGCTAACTAACCAGTATACGGTGTGGTGCATAGACAGTAATGATGTATGCAAAGTGTACAGAAAATAGAACATATGCACATATGCATGAATAGTATGCCACTACAGAAGTGTAACATGTATCATTTAAAGTAACAAGTATACCTGTCACAAAATATCAGACAAATGATCAGGTACAAGAATAAGTACAACTATACAATAGTAAACATGTATCAGGCAAGGAACAGTAACAAGTAGTAAACATGTATCAGGCACGTCATGTTATTTATACAATAGTAGCAATCAGTACCACCTGGTATTTTAATCAATCTCTTCTAGTGTCCCATACCACTGGCAGTCCATACTGGAGCCCGCACTCCAGTCGAACCCATCCGGACATGGCTTACGGGTACCATTATCCAAACGAGAGAGTGACCAAATAACAAGTGTTCCCGACGTCACTATTGTGTATACTGTTTTATTATGTTACTTGGAAACCCATGGTCGAGGAGTTCTTATCGGGTGGGTGTATCCCGTACATACCCGGGATAACGGCCTTATCAGATCCCTGGCTGCTGAGACCAGGGCCAGCCCGCTAGAGCTGTAACATGTAACGGGAATCTCAATGAGCTAAAATAATAACGGGATGCTCATGAGTAACAGATGGTAGCCAGCACTACCCGTCCCCTGCAGTGGGACGAACAATGGATCCAGACATCCACCCGATATGATCTAATCAACCGTCAAGTCTCCCCCATACCCAAGTGATCTTTATGTGTTAAGTATACAAGGTAACAAGAACAAATACAATACATGATACGGGTAACAAGATAACAGGACATGAGCTCAGTTGATAGCATAGAACAATATAACGGGATGGGAACAATATAACGGGAACAATATAACGGGAAACGGGAGCAATAGATGTGGGATTCCACATATCGCATATCAACAGCTCTCATGTCCAGTAACGTAAAATCCATATCAGTAACAGGAAACAATCATATAACATGAATACGGTAACATGGAATATGGATTGCACGTGTAACAGTGATATGTAAACATGACATGCACGTGTAACAATGATATGTAAACATGACACGCATTGGTCTATCCGTGTACCAGTGGGACATCCATGTGTAGCAATAATCCGTGTACTATATCTGGGTAATACTCGTACATGTTATAACAGGGGTCAGTGTAATCATCTAATACCATGTCTATTGAACTACAGTATTCGTATAATTGGATACTAGTGCGTGAAGGTGTCTAGCATACATGTCGAGTAACAGCGTAGTGTCACCGAGATTGGAGCGGGTTCGGGCTGTTAATGGGTCGGGTTTGGATCCACGACCCAAACCCATTAAAGGTAATTTTATAGAAAACGCCACGTGACATTTCAGTATTTGCATTTAAATATTATTATTACATATTTAACCCCAATTTATGATTTTTAGCGTTCGGGAGATATCGGGAGCATCCGGACTCCGATTCAGGCGATTCTGGATCCGTTGCGATCGTGGGAAAGAGAGCTACCTTCTCATCGCTAGTTTGTGATTGCTTTTATTTTATAAATTGTCTTTTTAGTATATTTATTGCACTTGGTTGCTTTAAACAGGATTACAGGTTAATCACTGTAATGTAAAACTGTAAAAACCGATTCATAAATTGTCATTGATAGAATAACCGTGTAAACATGCTCGATTAGAATAACATTTGACCGTTGGGACAAATAGGGATGTCTGATACTCCATTCGGTATGATTACCAGTACCTGCCTCACACGAAACAACGGTACTACATGTACATGTACCACACTAGATATTGTGATCCCGCGTTCCTCGTTCTATTGTCATTCTGAGTCACCGATACTCGGTGACACTATGCTGTTACTCGACATGTATGCTAGACACCTTCACGCACTGGTATCCAATTATACGAATACTGTAGTTCAATAGACATGGTATTAGATGATTACACTGACCCCTGTTATAACATGTACGAGTATTACCCAGATAAAGTACACGGATTATTGCTACACATGGATCTCCCACTGGTACACGGATAGACAATTGCGTGTCATGTTTACATATCACTGTTACACGTGCATGTCATGTTTACATATCACTGTTACACGTGCATGTCATGTTTTCATATCCCGGTTACACGTGCAATCCATATTCCATGTTATCGTATTCATGTTATATGATTGTTTCCTGTTACTGATATGGATTTTACGTTACTGGACATGAGAGCTGTTGATATGCGATATGTGGAATCCCACATCTATTGTTCCCGTTTCCCGTTATATTGTTCCCGTTTCCCGTTATATTGTTCTATGCTATCAACTGAGCTCATGTCCTGTTATCTTGTTACCCGTATCATGTACTGTATTTGTTCTTGTTACCTTGTAAACTTAACACATAAAGATCACTTGGGTATGGGGGAGACTTGACGGTTGATTAGATCATATCGGGTGGATGTCTGGATCCATTGTTCGTCCCACTACAGGGGACGGGGTAGTGCTGGCTACCATCTGTTACTCATGAGCATCCCGTTATTGTTTTAGCTCATTGAGATTCCCGTTACATGTTACAGCTCTAGCGGGCTGGCCCTGGTCTCAGCAGCCAGGGATCTGATAAGGCCGTTATCCCGGGTATGTACGGGATACACCCACCCGATAAGAACTCCTCGACCATGGGTTTCCAAGTAACATAATAAAACAGTATACACAATAGTGACGTCGGGAACACTTGTTATTTGGTCACTCTCTCGTTTGGATAATAGTACCCGTAAGCCATGTCCGGATGGGTTCGACTGGAGTGCGGGCTCCAGTATGAACTGCCAGTGGTATGGGACACTGGAAGAGATTGATTAAAATACCAGGTGGTACTGATTACTACTATTGTATAAATAACATGACGTGCCTGATACATGTTTACTACTTGTTACTGTTCCTTGCCTGATACATGTTTACTATTGTATAGTTGTACTTATTCTTGTACCTGATCATTTGTCCGATATTTTGTGACAGGTATACTTGTTACTTTAAATGATATATGTTACACTTTCTGTAGTGGCATACTATTCATGCATATGTGCATATGTTCTATTTTCTGTACACTTTGCATACATCATTACTGTCTATGCACCACACCGTATACTGGTTAGTTAGCATATCCCATCTGCATGTTCACTGCTATCACATCACCACTAGCATGTTCATTTCTATCACGTCACCACTAGATAACATTATATATTATATAAACTGGATACGATTAGAATCATGACCCGATAATAACCGGGTAAGTAGTGATGGTATTAAAAGAGGACATGTTTCTATATTTCTACTACTTTCATGTTTATATATTCTGCTGCTTATCATATGCTTATGATCTGGTATCACTATTATAACATCATGTATTATATATTATTATCGTGCTTGTATTATTATCGTAGCTATTACTGCCTCCTTCATTTTACCACTCACTAGGTCGCTTTCTGACGACCCTGGGTTTGCATGCCCAGGTTGGAGATCCGAGTTACCGTAGCATCAGAGAGTGACTTGGAGTCACATGGGAGATTCCTCATCGGGACTATTCATAGGTATTTTAGTGATTTATTTCTGTTATCTTATTTGTCCCTCTTTTTCATATCTATTATGATCGCTAACCTCTTCTGCAGGTATTCTTGTACTTATTTCATGCTAGAACTCAGGTATATATGGAGATTATTTACTGTACTGAGGCTTAACGTACGTACGTGGGGTTTTCCGCCTTGCGTATGTACGTCGCCATAACGTCTCCGTATCTTTAGGATCGGGGCGTTACACTTTTGATTTGGAAATGTAGCTCTAAAACATGTGGATATAACCACTAAAATGGTGCAAAACTAGCCCAAAACTCTCTTCAAAATCTTATAGAAAACAGCCCCTAAAAGTCCCACTTTATAGGGCTAGAAATACTAGCCATTGGGAGCCAGACTGGCCTGTCGGTCGACCGGCCAACGGTCAGATTTCTGGCCGTTGAGCCAGCGGTCGACTGGCCGGTTGACCGTGGCCAGGATACAGAGAGCTCAGCTCTCTGCCTGTCGACCGCCCGGTCGACCGGGGCACTTTCTAGAGAGCAGCTGCTCTCTGGCAGTCGACCGTGTGGTCGACCGGCCCATCCTGTGCACATCTGTGCACATCGGTCGACCTCTCCGGTCGACTGGCTCTTGGTCCGGTCGACCGGTCGGTCGACCGCCTGAGCCTGGCAGGCTTTAATCAGGGGATCTAAAAACTTGTTTTTTAATTTAAAATAAAATCCCAAAAATTCACGAAAAATCTACAAAAATAAGTTCAATTTATATTTTGATATACAAACATGTTTGAGCAAAATTAAAACATGTTACAAACAATTTGAACTATTTTTGTAACTTGGAAATTTTGGCTAAAAACGAAAACCATATTTTTCCAAATTGGTTTTTCAAAACTTATTTTTCTAAAACTTCTCCAAATACAAAAACAAGATATTTTAAACTCTTTTAAAGCATGGTGTGTATGGATATGATCCTCTACACATATATGGTGAAATATCTATGTTTTTGACATTAAACACTAAACATGGTTTTGGTTAAAGATATGTATATTTTTGAATTCCAAAAATCAAACCGGTATTTTTCAAAAAGAAAACTCTTTTGTATTTTTTCAAAATAAAAATTCTTTTATGAAAAACTCATCTAATTCAAGAGTGTGTGTGTATATGGTATACTTGAGCAATCCACCAACTATTCTATCCTTTACATTTTAATCTAAAACAAAATCTTATAAAAATAAACCTAGACATAAGTCTTGATCTTGAAGTCTTCACTTGAAGTCTTCCATCTTCTTGACTTGGTCCAAACTTGATCCAACGAGCTAGACTTCTCTTGAGTACTTGATGTGGTCTTGATGCACAAGCTCTTGAATCAAACCGTGCTAGCTCCAAAACTTGACTTTAAATCCTTTGTTGAAGCTACACAACTACTAAGATCTTGATCACAAATCTGAGAGTAAATAAACACAAGATCATTAGTACAATAACTACATGAGTTGATCATCATCAAAACTAGAGTGATGGGCCTTTGGGCCAACAAAACTATGATTAGTTCATCAGCTAAATAAGAGCTAAAACAAGAATCCAATTTTTGTTAAGACATAGCCTCGCTCTCCGAGCGAAGCTGGCCTAATGATAGCTTCGCCCCAAAGCTTAGCTTCGCAGCTGCATCGTAACTTCGCATTCCACATGAGAGCAGGATGCAGGAAAATATCCAAGTGTTAACTTCGCCCTGGAAGCTTGACCTCGAACAACAGAATGCGACAAAGCCCCAGGGGCTAACTTCGTCAGAATGGTATTATTGCCTAAAGATTATTTTAAGGGTATTAAGGTCCTTTTCAGTTACACTCCAAAGGCTAGCTTCCCACCCTGCCATTCGGTAGGATGTGAACCGCCTAAGGGATAGCTTCGCCCGGAAGTTTGAAGAAGAGACCCTTCAGTTCTAAGATTCCCAATTAAGAAATCAAGGGAAATTTAGGGAATTGAACTCCCTAAGATCACCAGATCATGATTGATCGCTCTAGATTCATCGAAAGATAGCCAGAAATTGGCTTTAAAGAGATGAAAATCTCTGATCAAAAGGGAAAGATCCTTACTGCGATAGGTCATTTGATGACCGGAGGAGGAGAAGGACCCTTCGTCGTAGAGGTTGCTACCTCTTTTCCTGCTCGTCTTTTGGGAGCCATTGGAGAACTGTGGAAGTTCTTGATAAACAAAGAAGAAAGAAGAAGAAAGGGCTTGCAGTGCTCTGAAAATTCGAAGAGAAATCATGTCTTCTCTTTCAGCCCGATCAGGCTTTTATAGGCTGATGATTGCCTAAATGTCGCCTCCTCGAAAGGACCGCAGACAGTCATTTCAAATTAATTTGAAACGGTGCCTAAAGCGCCTTCCCGAGAAGTACTGCTTCAACCCCACTAAGGGCTAACTCCGCCGTGAGTCCAGCGTTGACTTAGCGTGACGCTTGAATAACTTCGCTGAGAAACATACCTTGGCTCCGCCAAAAGCACATCTCTAGCTTCGCGAAAATTCTGCGATAGCTCCGACAGAGGTTTATTCCTGACTCAGTTGGGTGTCAGTCTCCAACTTCGCTGGACGTTTAGCTCCGCTGAGAGCTTCTAATTCCTCCTAAGGAAAGGACTTACTAAAGCTAGTCTGCTTCAGGTCTTCTCGATTCAAAAAGGAGAGAAACAAAGCAGATAAGCAGAAAGTAAATTTTTATTGATTCAAAAGGGAAGATACATTGATACTACTACATCAAGGTTGTGTTTCGTACAACAGAATCATTTGCTCAAAAGGTAAACAAGTGGTCCTATCTACTTCCAAGCCAAACTAACTGGGTACGAAAGGCCTTCCTTTTGCACAAGGCTGTAATCCTTCGCATAATGGTAGGTTTTGCCATCAAGGAACTGGATCTTCTTTGATGAAAATTGGTTAAGGACCGATTGCCACCAGAAGACTAGATCTTCTTTGATGAAAATTGGCAAAAGAAGGATCCGAGACCTTACAGGTGACGTCCGCTTTTCCGAAGTGGATCATCTCAGATAAGCGACTACCAGCCCCACCTCGAAGTGGATCATCTCGGATAAGCGACTGACAACCTCTTTTGGGAACACCCATTAGCTGCCCCAGTTTGTTCCTCCTGCTTAGGATTAAAACTAGAAGATCAAGAGACAAATCTCTGATCTCTTTCATCAGATCGAAAGACTGGCGGGCACAGTTCACTGCAATACAAACTGGAAATAGGTTAGCAGTAAATCAAAGGAAAGTGCAAGCGTGATACGCTAAGTCAAGTTCTTTGGACGAAGCAATTTATATCCGATTCAGTCGCATTTTAAGGATTGATTTCAGTTAAGCAAAAGATAGCCTCCTTTGCGTAGTTATAAGGGGCTAGCTTAGTATAAGCCAAGTCCTAGCCTCGCCTACATGGCTAAGCCAGACTGATCTAGAGGGACGTAATCTTGACCCCACCTATATGGCAAGACCGACTCAACCTTGAAGAGACTAAGTCCCAATTCTTGCCTATGTGGCGAACTTAGCAGGCAAGCATGCAATGATCTTTCTTTGATCGAGTAAAAATGATAGCGTCACCGGGAAGCTGGGAAATAGGGCTGAAGCCCTTCTCTGCAAATCAGTCAGATACAAAATGAAGAGCAAGGGAAATCAATCCCTGAGGCAGCTGATAAAGCTAAATTAAGGGAGATAAACTCCCTAAAGTCATTAGTTTATTGGTAAAGTCTCTGGATGACCGAGACTCACCAGATAATGACCAGAGTGGGCACCCCCCACTAGTTCAGAGATCTGAGTATCTTTCTCTAAACAACCAAGAGAAGTCATGAACAGACTGCTTCTCTGCAGAGGACTCCAAGTGTCCTATTTATAGGCCTCATGGCCTGATCACACCGCTGCTGCTTCAGGCATAGAAGCGCGAGCAAATTTAAGGCATATACTGAGCCTTGAGAAAGGGAATAGTCTCCCTCGGAAATGCGCAAGGAAGGAATGATCTCCCTCGTTAATGCAAGAGAGGTTATTCTAACCTCAAAAAAGGAGCAATCCTTCTCGAAACTAGCCAAAAGGCAGTTGACCTCGGGAAAGGAACGACGTTCCAAGACCAATTCGAAGTGAAACTACTTCGAGAGGCTCGAACGTGGAGCTATCCAGACGCGAAGCTACCCAGAATCGCGAATCTGTACGGTTTCTCGACAAACTTATTCCAATTCGGAAGCAGGATCGAAAGCGAAGCTGAACTCAACCACCATGGCGACGTTCGTACTTCACAGACCATCAATAAAAGCAATTCAAAGTATTTCGAAGCCTGATCCATTCCATTGCAGACTTTCGAAAACTTTGAGGGGGGTCTTGTTGACACTTTAAAAAAGATAAGATTCTTACTGGCCTGAACAATGTCTAAACTGTTGGCCCAAAAGGTTACACTCTCCATTTATTGAGTTTGATGATGACAAACCAAATTAGTGCTATTTGGTACTAATGAGTTTGTTTAAGATAAGTTTCAGGTTAGTACCATATTTGGAGGCCATTGCTTAGCTATTGCAACAACTTCTAGGTTTCATGAAGCAAAGAAGGCATATTGCATATCAAGGAAGGAACATAGAAGAAGGGGCTCTAGCAAGGCATAGCATGGCTCAAGACTTGATGATTGCTCAACAAGATTTGTTTTTAGTTTTATAGGTTTAGAATTTTGTTAAAGAATGATGGATAGGTTTGAAGCTCAATCACACACGTTTTTGCGCACATATTGTTTCTAAGACGATTTTCTATAAAATGTACAAAAATATTTTGATACAAAATCCTCTGCCTACAAATCAATTTTTATGTTTAATACTTAGTACTATTTAAAGATATTTTTCATAAAAATCAAAGTCTTTTCAAAATTGTGTTTTAAACTCATCTTTTGACCAGAGTCGGTCGACCGCACCAGTCGACCGTGCCTGTGTCAGTCTTGTCCGGTCGACCGGACAAGTCGACCGTGGTTCTGGCAGATGCACGTATCAGTGTGCATGTTTACCGGTCGACCGGGCGGTCGACCTGACTGTAGTAGCTTTGCTCTCGGGTTTGTTGGGTCGACCGGGCGGTCGACCGTATGCCTGTAACGGCTCTATTTTTGAATAGGCGGTCGACCGACCGGTCGACCGGACTAGCCGTTGAACAGTAAACGGCTATTTTCTGGGCTGTTTTAAATTTTGTCTTTTTGTGTTTTAAAATTAGTTTAAGGGATATATTTCAAACTTAATACTCTCTAATTAATCCTAATTATGTTTTATCCCTAAACCCTAGCCCTCTCCTATAAATAGGGGTGTTTGGGGAGAGATTGTTAACTACAATTAATTACAAGAGAAAAATTCCAAAAGTTTCCAAGTTTAAGGCTTTCAAAAGATCTTGGTTTTTGTGCTGAAATTCTCTCATTTTCTGAAGTGTTTTTCAAAAGAATTCTCTGATTTCATTTTCTTTTCTCCTTGCACACAAGAGCTTCATTCCTACTCATTGTTCTCTAAGGACCTTTTGTAAGGGAAGAGACATTTGAAAGAGAGAGTTTGTAGTCTTTTGACTACTCAGAAATTGCTTGTAATTGAGATTGTGGAGTTGGGTACTCCGGTGTAATTGTGATTTCTTTGTGATAGTGGAAGTAGCTAGAATCCTTCTGGGAAGGCGGGGAGTAGAGCTGGGTGCTCGAACCTCGATAACATATCCTTATGTTTGCGTTTGGTTTACATTCTTGCACTCCTTACTTTACTTTACCTGCACTTATTACTTGCTTATCATCATCATTGCTATATTTCCTTGCTTTCATTCATCTTGTGAATCTTGTTGGGTGATTGTTACATCTTAATTTTTAATTTGTCCATTGATTAGCATTATCACCTATTCACCCCCCTCTAGGTGATTTTCAATTGGTATCAGAGCTTGGACTCTAGGTTTTGGCTTAACATCCATAGAGAGATCCTTAAAATTTGCTAATCAATATTTTCATTCATACATTCATACACTAGTAAACATGGCCGATAACATTAAAACCCCTCCTAAATTTTATGGACTTAATTTCCCTATTTGGAAGGTTAGGATGACTATATTTTGTAATCTTTGGGTAGCTTAGTGGCCAAGTCCTTGACCAAACCCTATGTAGCACCCGATAGTGATGAGAGCACTTGGACCGACTTCAACTTTAGAGAATATGAGGCTAACTCCAAGGCCCAAAACTCCCTATTAACCGCCTTGAATGAGGATGACCTTAAACGGGTAATTCATTGCCAATCCGCCTATGAGATTTGGCAACATTTATTGGTCACACACGAAGGGACTTCACAAGTCAAGAGAGCTAAGATAGATCTCTTGAGGTCCCAATATGAGTCATTTAAAATGATTGATGATGAGTCTATTGATAGTATGATTACAAGATTTACTAAAATCATTAATGGTCTTTCTTCCTTAGGTGATGACATCTCCAACGATCAAAAGGTGCGGAAAGTGATTCGGGCTCTTCCGTCTTCATGGGAGATAAAGGCCACCACCTTAAAAGAATTGAACGACAAGGACGAGATGGACCTCATTAGTCTCATTGGGAACCTAAAAACCCATGAGATGGAGAAGAAGGCAAGAGAAGAGGCCACTACTTCAAAGAAGAAATCCATAACCTTTAAGACTTCATCCACCATTGATGACGATGAAGAAGACGAAGAAGAAGATGAGGAGCTAACTCTACTTGTGCGGAACGTCAAGAGGTTGTACCGGAAGAACAAGCTCAACTTCCGGAGAAAATTTGAAGGCAAAGAGGAGAGAAGGATCATTTGCTACAATTGCCGCAAACCCGGACATATCATGGCGGATTGCCCGGAGTTCAAGAAGAAGATGACTTCCTCCTTCAAGCCAAAGAAGCCGGAGGAAAAGAAAGCATACAAGGCAACGTGGGATTCGGAAAGCGAGTCCGAAGAAGAGGTGGATATGGCAAACATGTGTTTCATGGCAAACACTCCAAAGGTAACCTCTCAATCTCTTGATGATGAAGATGATGAATTAAGTAAGGAAGTTCTTGTACATGCTTTTGTTGAACTTTCTGAAACTTATGATAACAAGAAACTTGAATGCTTAAAATTGCAAAAGGAAGTTGCTTTTCTTAAAAATCAACTTGCTATGGTTTCTAAAGAAAAAGATGATCTTTCTTCTAATCTCATTTCTATTCAAGAAGAATTTAGTGCCTACAAGATTTCTTGTAAGGCAAAATCTCCTATGATTGATGAAAATGAAATTTCTTCTTTTAAATCTAAATAAATGATTTTGAAAAAGTTTTAAATAATTGTGCTTTTAACACAAAGAAACTTGAGGACATGTTTTCTAAAAAGCACACCTCTCATGCTAAGATTCCTCATGCTCACACTACACATAACACTTCTCATGCTAAATCTTCCCATGTTCACAATTCTCATGCTTACAAATCACACACTCACTATGCTTTAAATATGGTAGAGTGTATAGATGCACTTATTGTGGTAAGAATGAACATTTGGCTAAATTTGTTATGACCAAGTAAATAGGACCAATAATCTTGTTTGGGTTAATGAAACTAACTCTTTAGGACCTAAGAAAATGTGGGTACCAAAATTAAGACCTAAATTATTTGATGTAGGTACACACCAAGGCTCCAAGACGTAGGGAGCGGTGGTACCTTGATAGTGGTTGTTCAAGACACATGACGTGGGACATCAACAACTTCACAACCCTATCAAGGTACATGGAAGGTGGCTCCGTCACCTTCGGGGATGACTCCAAAGGAACTATCATCGGTATAGGTAACATTCAAATTGGTGCATCTCCTATTATAGAAAATGTTGTTTTAGTAGATGGTTTGAAACATAATTTGCTTAGCATTAGTCAACTTTGTGACCGTGGACTTAAAGTTGTTTTTGATGATTCTTCTTGCAAGATTTTTGATGTTAAATCCGATGTTTGTATTCTTACCGGTTTTCGTGACAATAATGTTTATATCATTGACATGCTTAATTTAGATTGTTCTACTAAATGCTTGAATGCTTTTGATGAAAATTCTTAGCTTTGGCATAGAAGATTAGGACATGCATCTTTTGACCATCTTGCTAGAATTAATTCTAAGGATTTAGTAAAGGGTATACCTTGCTTGAAGTTTGAGAAAGACCGCATTTGTGGTGCGTGCTAACTTGGGAAACAAACCAAGTCTTCCTTCAAACCAATTAAGGATATCATGACTACTAGGCCCTTAGAACTAATTCATATGGATCTTTTTGGACCAACAGAAACTAAAAGTTTAAATGGTAGTAGATATGCATTTGTTTTAGTTGATGATTTTTCCCGTTTCACTTGGGTTTTCTTCTTGCAAAATAAAGATCAAACTTTTTCTCACTTCAAAATTTTTCGAAAAAGGGTTGAAAAAGAAAAGGCTTTTCGATTTTGAGAATAAGGAGTGATAGAGGTGATGAGTTTGTTAACCAACTCTTCATGACTTATTGTGATGAAAAGGGAATCAAGCATGAAATGTCTTGTCCTAGGACTCCTCAACAAAATGGAGTAGTAGAAAGGAAAAATAGAACACTTCAAGAGATGGCTAGGACAATGATAAGTGAATATGACCTCCCTTAATATTTATGGGCCGAGGCCGTAAACACCGCATGCTATATTTCAAATCGTATTTATGTGTGTAAGAATTCTTCCAAAACATCTTTTGAAATGTATCATTCTAGAAAACCTAATGTTGCATATTTAAAGTTTTTGGATGCAAGTGTTTTGTTTTAAATACTAAGGAAAATTTGGGTAAATTTGATGCTAAGGCTTATGAAGCTATCTTCGTTGGATATTCTTCTACTAGCAAAGCATATAGAGTATTTAATAGATCTTCACATACTATTGAAGAAACCATGCATGTTAAATTTGAAGAATCTAATGTGGTTGTTGAGAATGTTGTAGAGATTGAACCATTAGGTGAAAACATGGAGAAACTATCCTTGAAGGACTCACCCGCTCAAGAAGAAAAGCAAGAATCAATTGGTGATGTTCAAGAGGATAAAGAGGAAAGCTCTCAACCGCTTCCTAAAGCTTGGAGATACGCTACAAATCATCCTAAGGAGCTCATCTTGGGTGATGCATCTAAAGGAGTCACAACGCGCTCCAAACTCCATGACCTATGTGGTAACTTTGCATTCATTTCTCATTTTGAACCCAAAGGCATTCTCGAAGCCGAGACGGACCCATATTGGTTGCTTGCCATGCAAGAGGAACTCAATCAATTTGAGCGCAACCAAGTTTGGCACCTTGTTCCTAAGCCCCACGATAGACCAATAATTGGTACTAAGTGGATCTTTAGAAACAAGATGGATGAGTCCGGAAATGTCATTAGGAATAAAGCTAGGTTAGTGGCCCAAGGTTACACTCAAGTTGAGGGAATTGACTTTGAGGAGACCTTTGCACCCGTAGCACGGCTTGAAGCCATACGGATGACACTAGCTTTTGCATCTTTCAAAAATTTTAAACTTTTTCAAATGGATGTGAAAATTGCATTTTTGAATGGTTTTTAATGAAGAAGTTTATGTTTCTCAACCTCCCAGTTTTGTTGATCATGTTCATCCCGATTTGTTTTCAAACTTGATAAAGCTTTATATGGATTGAAACAAGCTCCTAGAGCTTGGTATGAAAGGCTTTCTAGTTTTCTAATTTCAAATGATTTTGTTAAAGGCAAAGTAGACACAACTCTATTTACTAAGCATGTTGATAATGATATATTAATTGTGCAAATTTATGTAGATGATAATTTTTGGTTCTACTAATGAGCTTTTATGCAAGGATTTTGAAAAGGTCATGCAACTTGAATTTGAAATGTCTTCAATGGGTGAGCTCAATTTCTTCCTTGGACTCCAAATCAAGCAATTGCAAAATGGGACGTTCATAAGTCAAGCCAAGTACGCTAAGGAACTCGTAAAGAAGTTTGAACTTGAAGGCTCAAAGACTTGCAACACTCCCATGGCAACTACAACCAAGCTTGATAAAGATGACCAAGGTAAAAATGTTGATATTAAATTATATAGAAGCATGATAGGAAGTCTTTTATATTTAACGGCAAGTAGGCCGGATATCATGTTTAGTGTGTGTCTTTGTGCTAGATTTCAATCGTGTCCTAAAGAGTCCCATCTTATTGCGGTAAAACGCATTATTCGTTATATTAAGGGCACTATTGGGATGGGTCTATGGTATCCGAAAATCGGAGATTTCTCAATGACGAGTTATTCGGATGCCGACTATGCGGGTTGTAGAGTAGATAGAAAGAGTACTAGTGGGACATGTCAATTTCTTGGTAATTGTCATGTTTCATGGTCCTCTAGGAAACAAAATTCCGTAGCACTCTCAACTGCCGAGGCGGAGTATGTTGCCGCGGGGGCTTGTTGTGCACAAGTCCTTTGGATGAAACATACTCTCCTTGATTTTGATTTGCATTTTGATCATATAAAAATATTTTGTGATAATATTAGTACTATACACATGACTAAGAATGCAAATCAACATAGTAAGACCAAGCACATTGAGATTAAATATCACTTTCTTAGAGATCATTTTGAGAAAGGAGATATAGATATTGATTATGTTTCTACGGATTTGCAACTAGCCGATATTTTCACTAAACCTCTTGATTTTGCTAGATTTTCGTTTATTTGTGGAGAACTTAATGTTTGTATTATTGATTAAACATGTGATTCCTAACCCTTTTTGATGTATGACAAAAAGGGGGAGAATAAGTTAGTGCATGATAAAAATAAATTTATATGGTCTTGGTTCCATATGAGTTTATATGAGTTTATATATGTTTTTGTTGTCTTGTTTTGTTTTCATGCGTTTTGAGAATTCTTGTGTTTTGTTAGTATCAAGAAAATAACATGTGATTTTCATTATTGTTTCAATTGGTTTAAATTGGTATCAAGAGCATATATGTTTTTATGTTTTCAATGAATTCTTGTGTTTTGAGTTTAAATGTTTTCTTTATATAGCATAATTTGAGGGGGAGTTTTCTCCTCCCCTATATTTTTATCTTGTAGCCTATTTGTTTTGTCATCATCAAAAGAGGGAGATTGTTGGCCCTAAAGGTTACACTCTCCATTTATTGAGTTTTGATGATGACAAACCAAATTAGTGCTATTTGGTACTAATGAGTTTGTTTAAGATAAGTTTCAGGTTAGTACCATATTTGGAGGCCATTGCTTAGCTATTGCAACAACTTCTAGGTTTCATGAAGCAAAGAAGGCATATTGCATATCAAGGAAGGAACATAGAAGAAGGGGCTCTAGCAAGGCATAGCATGGCTCAAGACTTGAAGATTGCTCAAAAAGATTTGTTCTTAGTTTTATAGGTTTAGAATTTTGTTAAAGAATGATGGATAGGTTTGAAGCTCAATCACACACGTTTTTGCGCACATATTGTTTCTAAGACAATTTTCTATAAAATGTACAAAAATATTTTGATACAAAATCCTCTGCCTACAAATCAATTTTTATGTTTTATACTTAGTACTATTTAAAGATATTTTTCATAAAAATCAAAGTCTTTTCAAAATTGTGTTTTAAACTCATCTTTTGACCTGAGCCGGTCGACCGCACCAGTCGACCGTGCCTGTGTCAGTCTTGTCCGGTCGACCGGACAAGTCGACCGTGGTTCTGGCAGATGCACGTATCAGTGTGCATGTTTGCCGGTCAACCGGGCGGTCGACCTGACTGTAGTAGCTTTGCTCTCGGGTTTGTTGGGTCGACCGGGCGGTCGACCGTATGCCTGTAACGGCTCTATTTTTGAATAGGCGGTCGACCGACCGGTCGACCGGACTAGCCGTTGAACAGTAAACGGCTATTTTCTGGGCTGTTTTAAATTTTGTCTTTTTGTGTTTAAAATTAGTTTAAGGGATATATTTCAAACTTAATACTCTCTGATTAATCCTAATTATGTTTTATCCCTAAACCCTAGCCCTCTCCTATAAATAGGGGTGTTTGGGGAGAGATTGTTAACTACAATTAATTACAAGAGAAAAATTCCAAAAGTTTCCAAGTTTAAGGCTTTCAAAAGATCTTGGTTTTTGTGCTGAAATTCTCTCATTTTCTGAAGTGTTTTTCAAAAGAATTCTCTGATTTCATTTTCTTTTCTCCTTGCACACAAGAGCTTCATTCCTACTCATTGTTCTCTAAGGACCTTTTGTAAGGGAAGAGACATTTGAAAGAGAGAGTTTGTGTTCTTTTGACTACTCAGAAATTTCTTGTAATTGAGATTGTGGAGTTGGGTACTCCGGTGTAATTGTGATTTTTTTGTGATAGTGAAAGTAGCTAGAATCCTTCTGGGGAAGGCGGGGAGTAGAGCTGGGTGCTCGAACCTCGATAACATATCCTTGTGCTTGCGTTTGGTTTACATTCTTGCACTCCTTACTTTACTTTACCTGCACTTATTACTTGCTTATCATCATCATTGCTATATTTCCTTGCTTTCATTCATCTTGTGAATCTTGTTGGGTGATTGTTACATCTTAATTTTTAATTTGTCCATTGATTAGCATTATCACCTATTCACCCCACCTCTAGGTGATTTTCATAAACTTGTTGAAATTTACAAAAGACAAATGATAGACAAGCTGACGACCAGTTCTGTACCCATCTCCGAGGGACAAAGCAGCAATTTGGACTTTACTGATCCAGTGAAGCAGACAGTAAGCCCAGATTGTCTCTAAACAGACCTAATCAGGTCTAAGATGCTAGGTTAGCTCAACACTTAGCATCACATGAGCCCAAGGGGATAGCCTCGCCTGAGAGGCTAAGATCGCCCAACTTTGCCTTGAAGCCGTTCAAAGTTCCATCAGGGAGCTAACTTATAGCTTCGCCTGAAGTGCTCAGTTAACTCCGTAGAGAGTTAGATTCGCTCGAAGTCACACGCAACCGCAGAAGGATATTCGGTAGCTTCGCCACAGATGTTATCCAGCTCCGCTGAAGAGCTTTCTTCTGACTTCGCCAGATGCTTCTTCCAGCTCCGCTGCGAGCTCAACGCGGCAGCTCCGCTGCGGGTCTTTGATGGTCAACCTTTGACCAATTAAATCTCCAGATGAGATCAAATCAATTCGAGATCTAGATCAAATCTAATCAAGATCAAGTCTGAGTCACTTGACTCTCCTAAAATAAGTAAGAAGATCAGGGGAGATCTTTTAATTATTTGGAAAGAATCAGAAAGATCAGGAGATCGACGCTACCTGCTATCTCTAACTTCGCGAAGCTGATTCTAGCCTCGCAGCAAGGCTACTTTCCAGATTTAAACAGATTGACTCAATCTGTTTTCAGATTTTTCAAGGGACAATTATACCCCTGCTCTCCCTATAAATAGCCCACCAGGGGTACACGGAGAGGCACGAGGCACACAGGCAAAGAGACGGCTAAACAGAGACCTATTCTCTTGCTTCCAAGAATTCAAAGAATTACTTCTCCAATCAGGGTGCGGATACCCTAATACCTTCCTTCCTCTCAAGGAATTTTCGGAACAAGGCGAGAAGGAATTCCTAAGTGAAGGCAGTTTGAGAAGTAACAAGAGGGTTCTACCAACCTTCTGTTCTCCGATTCCCCGAACCAGGCGAGAAGGGAATCCAATCGATCGCATCATCAAAGGGACAAAGTGATCGCGCGCTGACCAGACTCCTATCGGCATACTTCTCCAGAATCTCAGAGGAGATCTACTTGTAATCTTTTTAGAATACTTGTAATTTAGCTCCTCGACCCCTTTATTTTGTAAGTTTTCCCCTTTGCAAAATCAATGGAAAACAGGCTCGAGGCCTAATCCCTACTCGATGCATGGCGTGCGTCTTAAATGCGATACGAATTTCGCGCGTCAAAGGAAAGATGTCCCCTCCACTTCGCCGGACATGTGGCAACGCGCCCAAATTGCGGGACTTGCGTTTAACAAAAACTGTGTCCCTCCAAAAGGCGCGTCTCTTCAGCAAGATCAAAGCCGCGCCTAATCAACAGGGTAAGAGCTGCGTCTTCACTTCAAAGATCGCATCCCTCCAGAGGCCGCGTTTCTTCAAGCGAATTAATAGATGCGTCCCCATTCCGAGTGAAGACTGCGTCTCTAAAGCAACATGACCCCTGCGTCTACAAGATTTACATCCGGTCTTTACTTTTGCAATCAGTTCAACAGTACACTGACACAAGCAGATGATTGTTTACCCCTGGTTCAATAGTACACCAACAACCAGCTCAGAGCACTGAGGAGGTCTGGACTGCGTATATAGACACTCACCATGATCATCTCTGGTGGCTTCAAAGGGTTTTACAGTACACTCACGAAGATCACATTCCAGACAAGATCAAGCTTAGGGTATCTCAAATGATTATCAGTCCAATCATGAGAAGTATGAATTCAACCAGACTCCAAAGAATTTCGAAATCTGTCCCAGTCAACCGCAGAGTATTGAAAACTTTGGAGGGTGTTCTGTAGGCTGTCTAAAAATCATTGAAGACAAGTCATCAAAAAGTAGAGTCCAAACTCCAGACGCAGGCCTAATTATAGTCACTACCACAGTACCAAGACGCAAGGGTCGAAACCCACGTCTCAGCCTTACTGCAGTAGCATCAATACAGTACCAAGACGCGAGAGTCAAAACCCGCATCTCAGCATTATTGCAGTAGCATAACTACAGTACCAAGACGCGAGGGTCGAAACCCGCGTCTCTACTTTACCACAATAACCAAGACGCAGAGCCCAGAGCCCGCATCTCACGCAAAGCTTGACACAGAATTTGAAGCTCGCGTTTCTCAAACATCACCTTAATGGCAAAACACGAGGCCCAAAGCCTGTGTCTCGGTTATAACTGCCCTCATTACTGGGTCAATTACTGCCCACGTAATGAGGGAGTTAACCCCCATTATTGAGTGTTTTTAGAGATACTTTTACCCCCTGAAGCCTCTATAAATAGCCCAGTTTGCTATGGAAGCGGGATCAAAAAAATCTGGTCAGAAGAACTTCGGTTGTAAGCCGTAGAAGGACAAAGATCTCCATCTAAAAGAAAAAGAGAGTTCAACTCTTCTAACAACTTACTGCGTACAAGTTTGCTCTTGCCTAAAGTCTCTTTGAGATTCTTGTTGAATAGAAGCCGTGTTACATCGTCCACCATCCAAAGAGAGGATTCCCAAGAGGTCCTGACGTTCACCCGGTCAACAAAAAATAAGATTCACTTTCTATTGCCACATCAAGAACCTAGCATTAAACAAATGGGAGATTTGAGCTTGAATATCTTCCCTCTCTTGTAAAAGAATTATTGATCCACTGTAATTTTCTTTACCATCAAATAAAGAATTTACACCTCGATCTTCAATTTTTCCTCACCAAACACCCTCTTTTGCTACAAACTGAAGTTTTATTTGCCATTGAACTTCTCGACCTCAAACTTTATCGTGGAACTTTCTATCTTTGACATATCACCTTTTGTCAATATTTAGATCTGATACCAATTATTGTAACAAATCGACCCTATGATACCAATTGTTACTATCGGGATCGATGTTTGCGAAACTTGGTAATATGATAATATTCGCATAAAAGAAAACTGTTGTGAAGCAAACTATCAATACCTACACAAAAGAGTAATAAGAAATAACACGAGGATTTAATATGGTTCGACCCAAATTTTGCCTACTCCACATTGAGAGAACTTGAGAGAGCTTTATCAATAAATTTGATACAAAGAGATCTAACCATCCTCTTGATCTCACAAGAGTATTCACCTTCTTCTTGAATCTTGAACTAGATTACAAGAGTCTACTTTCTCTCTATGCACCTTTACCTTGCTCCTCTCTTTCTTGACTTTTTGTGATCTCCTTTACTTGAAATTGATTTACAATGCTGGGTAACAAATTTATTTATAGAATTTTATAATACAACTCCTACACGGACTATGAGATGATCTTGACATTGGATGCTTGAAGAATCTTGATCAATCCTATTTGGAGTTGATCTCCTTGATCTAGAAGAATTCTAAATACTTCAATCTTTAGAAACAAACTTTCATTGAATAGAATCTGAATCCTATTCGTACTCCTCCTGAAAAGAAACTAGTAAGGGCCTGAAAACCTGCTCCGCCTTGATTTGCTTCTTGTGCTTCAAGCCATCGTCTTCTCTAACTGAATTGAATTTTCTTGAACTATCATCTCTTCTTGAAAACAAGGCAAAATCCCAACACTCAAGACGCTGTCCAATAGCTCCTGTGGTCACTCCTCCTTCCGAGAATTCCACCGCCCGAGGTCTCCTATTTTCCCAGCACAGTCCCGAGCACCACTTAACTGATCCTGAGGTATCTCCTTACAAGGACTCCACTACCACCCTGAGGTCGATTCCTGAGGTGACTCTTCCCACTCCGAGCAAGTTAACTACATCAACCGACCTCATTGAACATCACCTTCAACTCATCAAGCAAGATCCCCTCAAGTCACGAAATCAGTTATACCACCTGGTCATCCCATGTTTTGAACGTTACAGCAGCCTCTACTCCAGCGCGAACAGTTTCAAAAGCAAGCAGAAATCTCTCTCAACAATCAAGAGCGTAATCGAGTTATTATGAAGAAATCCCAACATGTCAATCATGTTGTTATGGAAATCCGCATGATCCGCATTGATAATTGTGATTATCATCCATATTTTGTACCACTTTTATACTTCTTTTGTTACACATTTAATACTGCACGGGTATTTTTGTTTATGATTATACAAAAATTAGGTCAAGAACACAAATATGAAGATAAAAATCATATTTATTATTTTACTTTGCAATTTCTTTATCATAAACTAAATCTCCATAGGTAGGACGTTGATGTAGCCAATTATTATGAAGATTTAATCTTGTTGTTTTGTGTTAGTTCTATGTTACTACTCCGTTCTTTATGTTAGATTCTATGCATGTTAAGTTTTTATTCTCGTTCTTCATGTTATTAATTGATGCACATAATTCTATATATGGCTAGGTTTAAGATCGAGTGGAGATAATTTAACAATGCTTCATGAGAATAGAAATCACAACTTGATAAGGTTAGACATAAAAGTTATGCAATCTTATAGAAAAATTCATCGTACTTAATGCTTCCTCTAACTTATAATTCAACTATATCGAGAGATTGTAGATTCTTGTATTAGAGCTTGGAATTAATATTACTCGAGAGATAATATTAGTTAAGATAGAGACATTCAATTGAGTAATATATAGTTACTAGCACAATTAACTTGTTAATTCAGATTATTAATTGTTGAAATCAATTGCCATAGTGATTTTCCTATCCAAAGTCAACATTTTGTTTATTTACTTCACTTTCAAATCTATATCTTTCTTTCAAATAAAACTTTGAGTGAATACACTTTTGGTACTTAATAAGATAACATTTATTGGGGTTTGACACTCTACTTATCACTTTATTACTTGTAAATGATTGGTACACTTGCCAATTCACAACATCAAGTTTTTGACACCGTTGCGGGGATTGTTTTATCTTTATTAATATCAATACTGTTTGACTCTAGTTTTACTTTGAAAATTTATCTTTATCTTTATTTTTTTCGTTTTCTTTTAGGTCTATGGATTATAATTATCAATGGTCCGTACAAAGATTCGAGCTAATGTAAGCATGCGAGTGGTATGGAGGAAATCATGCTAAGTGTTGCTTGCCAACAATTACGCATACAATACGGCTTGGGGAGATCATCAAAATCTTCCGTGGAACTATAACAATCATGCAATCGAGCCTCAATATTTTGCGCCTCAAGAGAAGAAGTCCAGTTTGAAAGAAACTATGAAAAGCTTAAATAGAACTTTTAAAAGTTTTATGGAGTTTTCACGTTCCTTACAAAGTAATTCCTAGGTAGATAACAAAGTTCAAGAGGAGAAAATTATCTTGGAGCAGAAGCAAGAAGTTTAGGAAGTGGCCGAAGAACATGAAGAGGACGAAGAAAACATTGAGGAGTGGCGCGAGTATTTCATTAATTATTATGAAAACATATCACGAGGCAACATGTGCAAGAACTAGAGATAACAAAACAGAAGGAGGAGGATGTAGGAACCTGCAGCAAAGTTTTCTACAGTAGAAGAGAAAAAGTTCGGCTGAGCAGCCGAATTTTCGGCTGTGCAGCCGTCTTATTGAATCAGAGCTTCTTTTTATTCCAGAACTTCCTCTAGATCCCCTAGCAAGTAGTGAAGAATTTGAAGTTAAAAAATTTGTACTCAAAGCTAGAGTTCTTTTCGAAAAAAGAAACTTGACTTAAATATCTACACTTTTGATAAGACACCGATTGAACAATCTTTTGAAGAGACTTTACTTGATGTATTACCAAGATTTTATAATTTCAAGTATTTTTCTAAAGATATTGAATGTGCCTCTTTACAGGTTGAAGATGCTTTGCCACATGATGCTGCTGATGATGAGATGATCTATTGCATGAAAAGTTTAAAGAGGATAAATCAAAAGGAGCATAGACGAAAATTGAAGAAAACAAAAAGCAAAGTGGATGGACCAATGAGAAGTTGACGAAGAGATTGAGCACATCTAAATCTCCTCTGAAGAGAACGCATTAGAAAAGTGGAAAGCGTTCTCGTGGACAGAATCGATGAATAAAGGTAAGGAGTTTAATTTGTTGTAAATATGAATATTAACTATTCTTTCTTTCTTTCTTTTCTGTACCCTAGCCCAGAACCAGAGTTTCAAATTAGAAATAGAGCTACAAGATGAACAAACTTGATGAAATGAAGAAGCCAAAAAAAAAAATTGAGGATAAAAAAAGTCAAAAGTACGGCTCGGCAGCTGAAATTACAGCTGTGAAGCTGAACAATTTCAGAATTACAGGTTCAATTTTTTTCCAGATTAGTATTTATCCAATGGGTTATTTATGAACATGACTATTTTCTGCAAATTGATATACTTGACCTTTTATTGTTTTACAAGTTTCAATAAACATACGTTGATTTTTGGAGTGATATTAATTTGCTATTTTTCATGTGATATGGATTCATCTTGTACTATATGAGGAGATGTGTTCGTAGTTCGAAAGACATAAAGAATTTCATCGTTGTTTGAACTATCTACAAGTTATTTAAAAAAAAAAAAACCTAATCTTGCTAGAATTTTTTAGAAGAATCGTATAGTGGCAATAAAAGTGTCGAATCCATAAAGACTTGTTGAAACTCAGTTTTTAAAAAATCTAAAAATCTAACTTTAATCTAGTTGGAAATTAGTAAATGAATTGTTGGAATTTCTGTTTCAAGAATTAAATTCAATTATGAATTAAAAATATGGATTAAGAAAGAAAGATCAATAACCTATAAAAAGAATAAATAAAAAAAGGAGAAAGAAAACGGAAAGATGAATTAAAGCGATGAATTGAAATAAGAATAATACTTACTAATACGTGTGAAGCGTTACTTAGAATCAAGAATGAGAACGAAAAAAAGAAGGAATTTTGGAACCTAGATTGGTGCACCGCCTTGAGTTCATCAAGATGATTGTGATAAGACCAACTGCCAAAGCCTTCGTTTCTATATTAAGAAGTGATAGTTGAAAAGAAAAGAACAGAATGAATGTGAGAAAACAACATAATTCAAATAAGAAGAAGAATTGAAAAATTGGAAGAAGAAACTTCTCTATTCATTAAACTTTCAGTTTAGAGTTACAGAAGACGCCATTGCAGAAGTATTCATTATTACAATTCTCTCAGATCTCTCCAACTCATAATACAACACTTAGAACTCTCTTCTAATAGCTTTTTCAGCCCTTCGGTGTACATTTTCATTCATAATTACATGTATTTATAGGGGAAATTGGGAGGGGAAATTGGGAGGGCAGAGCGCACTTGAGGATGGACCAAATCGCTGGCCCAACAAAAAAGATCTCCTGATAAGGTTGGAGATAAATATTTGTTTATCCATTGATCTTCAATTGGATTGTGTCCTATCTCTCTAAATCTTCGTTGATTCTCTAAGCTAATCAACTAAATCTTCAAAAATCTAGTTTTAGCTGAATTAGATATGGGATTATCCTCTCTGATATGCTTAATCTTTAGTTGTGATTTAAATCCTCCCAAGAATTTGATTTAGTTGGCTTGGATTTGTGATTTATCTTCTCCCATCATACCTTGCACAAATTAGGAATTAAGACAGCATAATTGCAGGATTTATTACATAATGGATGTAGGAATGTGATTGTCAGAAAGAATATAGAGAATATGAAAAGTGTATGTGATTGATTTTGACTCTGAATCTTTGCAATTTAACCGTGTAGCAAGGGCTATTGGGTTGAACCTCAAGGAGAGGTGCGATGGAAGCGTTTCGGTATTGTTATTTTCTTACACCTTCTTCTTTTGTTTGGAGAACTTAAATAAAGAGATTGGTTGAAAGAAGTTTGGTTTTAATACCAATGTATAGAAAGACCACAACCTATTAATAACCGACCACCATAAACAAATAATACCAACTAAAAATTACCTTCACGCTAAACTCTAAACATGATAGATTACCCTAGAATTCAAACAAAACACATAAGACAAATAACAAGATTTTAATTGAAATAGCACTAGTTAAAATTTAACATTAAAATATCAAAATAATAGTCAAACATAGAATAAGAAAAATAATTAAAGAGTGCTAGCAAGTTGACCTAATTATCATCATCATGTGCCTTCAAGATAAACCTAGGGTTTAAGCATGCATGAAATTTAATTGGGTTCTCTATTCAATACTATAGGTCCATGGTGGTGATATTAGCAAGTCATGAAAAGTGGATTTAGTTGCTCATGGTGGAAGAGAAATGAAGCATGATTTTTTAATAAGAAGATTGCATGAAATAAATATAAATAAAGAATAAAAAGCATGTAAATAATAAAGAAGATTTGAAAAGAACAAAAGTACCTTGCATTGATCTTTCACCTTAAACTACAATGTCTTCTCCTTCTTACAAATCTTCTTCAAAGTAAAAGAAACTTGAAAATTATAATGAAAATTCGAAAAAAAATAGATCTAAAGAAAATTCTAAGCTTGAGCTTCTGAGATGCCTCTCCTCTGTTGCTCTTCAGGGGTATTTATAGGAGATCCTAGAAGTAGAGCTTCAGTAGAATACCTCCCCCAAATCTCTACGACGTGGCCCCAGAATAGCCGTGTTTCTGCGACAAAAAACGGGTTGTCGCAGCATTTTTGTGGAGTTTGGTCACGCGTTTTGGCACGTGGCTTCATCTCTTACATTCATGTGGAGATCTATCCTTAGAATCTTCGTTTGATCTCCGAATTTTAAAATATTTCGATCTCCTAGATAACTTGGATATCAAGTTATCTCTAGAGCCGGGTTAAATTCAAACTTTCTCCCCTTTATATTCAACTTGTGGTGCAAGAAACCGAAATTTAAATAGAAGTCCACATTTATCTTCAATTGGGATGGGGATTTATCTTGTTCTGTCCTTTTTTCCCTCTAGGTTTTAAATTAAATTAATTTAAAACCTAAATTTAAATGGGATAGACTTGGAGCTTCCTTTATCTTCCCAATTAAACTTTATTTTCATAATAATTGTGGGCTTTTGGCTTCTTTTGGGCTTTCTCTTGGATTATGAAGGACAACATATTACTAAACAATAAATGAATTATGAAAATGTGACTAAAAATATGCATTATTGAAGACCAATCATACCCCCACACCTATTTTTTTTGTTTGTCCTCGAGTAAAAATAAAAGGAAGAAGAAAAATAAAAAATCTAACCATCCTAATCTCACTTTGGAATCATGATTGCACTTAGCATGTGCAATAAGCCGTTAAACCTCTAGGTTAGCTCTAGAGGACGAGTTTTATCTCGTGAGAGTTTTCAATGAATTACACCCACAAAATCCATAAAGAAATAAAAATAAAATGTTAGTATTTTCAAAATTTCATTTATGAAAGAGAAGAATATTTGAAATATTTTCGAGGAAATCAAGTAATCTATAAGTCTTAGGATCACCAAGTTATTCATTACTATACTTAGTCTCGATGCAAATATTTATTATCAATTTAGGTTAGGATTAAAACTGAATGTCTCACTTAGTCTATTATTTTACCCTAAGTCCATATGCACCATTGTGACCGTGATTTTTTTTTTAACTCGGGATTCTTTAACATCAACTCTTATGCCTTATATATCAATATATATACATATATAACTCTTCCTTTTTTCTTTTTTTCCTTTTTTTTTGAAGAAGTTTAAAGTATTACCACTTCGTTGTCCTTTAAGTACTTCTTTTTTTAATATATATAACTCATCTAATTTTCTTTTGTGCAAGTATTAAGGCTTCTTAAGGCCCCAATACCTAACTATTGATTATTAGATGTGTTAATACATATATTATATTTATATATTTTTCTCTTTTTTCCTCAAAGTTACCTAATTACCTTTCGCGTAAATACCAAGGCTTTCTTAGGCCAAAGCACCTAGCTAATCAATAATTAGATTTGTTTATTATATATATATTTAAGGTACAAGAGTCATTGTTTTGAATCCCAAGTGTGTAAGTGTATAAAGTATGCATATTTGATCGAGGTAAAAATCAGGACTAAATTACTTTTTTCAATTATTTCTTCTAAACTTAAAAATCAAACAAATAATCTTATTTTGACTAAGTATTAAGAAATCCTAATTATGATTTTTCTATTCCTTAAATTAACTTAATTATTTTCAAAAATAAACCAAAATATTGTTTTTTTCAAAAAGTTTTTAAAAGAATTTTTTTTTGTTAATATCTACCTATGCTAGTATGTTAGTAAACTGTCTCCCACACCTATCTTGTGCATTGTCCTCAATGTATGAATAAATATATGTATGCATGAAAAAGACAAAAAGGAAAGGCATAATGTTACCTCAAGGTGGTGGTTTCTTCCCTTAAACTTGTTTTTCATCATTCCAATATGTCCTCTTTAGTGGTGAAATTGGATAGGTCAATCTTTTTGTCAGTTTTGTGTTTATCCTCTCCAACTTGTTCATCCCTTTTCTCCACTTTCTTCTACTCTTATTTTCTCCATCACTCTTCATAAATTCATCCTCGTTATACAATGTAGTTGGCGCATAAACAATATGAATACCTAGAATTTTGAGCTCTTCCTCATACATCTCCTTAAAACTTGGATTAACCATATCTTTCAGAGGTTTATAACTAACTAAAGCATCCCTACTTGATTCATCCCAATGGTTAAGTTAATCTTCGAAGATGTTTTTAAAGCTTTTGTCAATTTGAGGTTCTTGAGTTATGTTTTCAAACGATTGATCATTAGTTGGTTCATTGAATGTGAAGATACTCAAATCAAGCTTCTTTCTCTCAAAAGAAACTTTAGACGTCTTATTATCTCTAATTTTGCATAATTTTTTATCACATTCTTATATTTATTTGATGTAAAATTCTACTAATAAAGCTTTGCTTGCTTAATCCTAGGTCCATGGTGTGCAAATGAAGAAGAAGACCCTAAACTACCATTTAATGGGTGATTAAAGGCCTACCAAGTATCCATTGACTTTAGAGTGAAGATTTTGTCAGCCGAGGGCATTAAATTCAGAAACCAGAAGATCCACCTGACAGGGGACAGACAGGACGACGCACTGCCCAAAGCCAGGTGCGTGCCGCCCTGGCATGGCCACAGAAAACGGGGCCTGGGCTGTGTTTTCGCGGCCATGTGGGCGGCGCACGCTCGGGCTTTGGGCCAGGGGTTCCCCCTGGCTCCTTTTCCCCTGGTGCCTATAAATATCCCCCAGGGGTCTTCAGTTGAGAGATATCCAGATAATAGAGTTATATTTGTTGCTTTGTTGTTAGGAATTATAGTTGTTGTTTCTTTCTCCTTCTAGTTTTAGTTTTAGCCATTAGAGTGAAAGAGAGAGAGAGAGTGTGTGTGTACAAGCTGTATTTGAAAGGTGATAAGCTAATACAAGTAACTACTTCTCTTTCTTCTTTCTATTTACTTGTCTTTTCCATTTACTTTTACTTCCTTGTTATAGTGTAACTTCCTTTCTCTTTACTTCTTTTCTTTTGTTTTCTTGTAGTGTAACTCCCTCTCTTTACCTCTTCTCTTTTGTTGTTTCTTTTCTCAAGCATGTCTAACTAACTCTTTTATTGCATGGCTAACTAACTACTAACCCACTAATCTCTAACAACTTGATTGATAACCCAAATGAGTCAATAATGTCAAATAAGCCTTGTGCAAATGAGAGCTATGACATCTTAAGACGAGGGTTCTAACTCTAACTTACCTACAAGTATTTACCTTCTTATTTTTCATGCTTAATGGGTTTTTGATGATCTATGGGTTGTGTGCTTTATTCGTTGATGTAAGTTAGAGATTTTTCTTTTAACTTTGCCGATACCATTAGTGCACTTGTGTCTTCCCTTATTCTTGACTTCTATTGATCTTGATAAGGGAATGTCTAAGTTTTTACCATATAAAGCTAAGTTAAAGGAGGGACTTTCATTCGTTCCCAACGTGAATAGTTCTTATACAAAAGATTTTACTTGCCTATGATCCATCATGAGGCTACATCTTCAAGAAATTAGGGACTAGTGGGAGCAATTAGTAGAAAGTTAGCCATGCATTTTTACCATTAAGAAAATCCAAATTTATAAATCACCAAATCATTTTCAAACAATTCTTGAAACCAACTTGTTTTCATTTTTCAATTCTTTATTTAAAACAAAGAACTTTCTTTTTTCTTGAACAAAGAAGCCGCATCAAGCTTCCATCGCTCTCCCTCCTTGTGGATACGACCCGTATAGTCACTTCGCTACTATGGAAGAATCGCAAAAGCAGTAACATCGACCCACACTCTTTTCACTTATTCTTGTGCTTGCTTTTTGCCGATCAAATTTTGGCGCCGTTGCCAGGAAGGGAATGACTTTATTGTTCAATACTAAAGATTGTTCTTTGTTTTTGTATGTAGGAGAAGTACCAAGGAGCTTACTATCACAAGACGCGAAAGAGGTGGTCAAGACGTTGCACGAGGATTCATTTGCCCGCGGAAAAAATTCGTGTAAAAACGAGTTTTTTCGATTGAAGTACTAACAAACTCATTTGTAAAGTTGCTGAAAGCCGCTAAAATTGCTTTCTAAATTTTTTAGTTCTGAATGCTCACCCTATACATATGCAATAAACTCAACAGAAATTCACATGTTGCTTAATTGAAATTTGGATTAGACTTTTACATTTAGGGCACATGTCTATTTCAATTCATTTCAATTTCTGTTGAAGAATGCTGGAGAAAAGGTACGTGTGCATTCATATAGAATAGGACCAACATTTTGGAGTGATTTATCACTTTGAGTGTTACCTTATTGTGAATGAACTGTACATTTGCACAATTGATATTAAGGGCAAAATCCCAAATAAACAAGATAAGGTGGGGATTTCATCACCTTTTCTTAGCCAAAAACCATCTCCAAGTGCACTCACACTATCCCAAGGCTTAACTAAAAATTGATAGACCTTGGCCCTAGCGACATCTCAGACTCACTATCCTTGTAGGATTAGAGAAGTTATTCTCGATCTCTAATCTCCTCTCTATCCTTAGCCGTCTCTCCCCTCTCCTCCCTTCTGTGCCTCTGGTAGGCTATTTATAGGGAGAACAGGGGTATAATTGCCCTGAAAATCTGAAAACAGATTGAGTCAATCTGTTTGTATCTGGAAGTAGCCTCATCGCGAGGCTAAAAATAGCTTCTGCGAAGTTAGAAATAGCATGTAGCGTCAATCCCTTGATTTGCTCCGCAAATGAGGGATACTCCCTTGATCCTCTCTAGTTAATTGAGAGATCTCCCCTGATCTTCTTACCTGATTGGGAGAGTCAAAAGATCATGGCAGGCGACTGCCAAATTTGATTTCAATCAACATGATCTCATATGGAGATTTGATTTTATCCGGAGATTTGATTAGTCAAAATGACTGTAAAGGAGCTCATAGCAGAGCTGGGAGGAGCTTCTGGAGAAGTTAGAAGAAAGCTCTCAGCGGAGCTAGATAAACCTTGTGGCGAAACTACCAGTTACCCTTTCGCGCGGCTGCGTGGAGCTTCGAGTAAAGCTAACTCTCTGCGGAGTTAACTGAGCATTTCTAGGTTAAGCTGTAAGTTAGCTTGCAGCGAGGCTATGAAGGAGCTTCCTGCGATGCGGAGCAACTTTGGTTTCTCATGCGAGACTTATCTTGTGGGTTCATGCAAGACTAAGTGTTGAGCTAACTTAGTGTCTCTGGACCTGCTTGGGCCTTCTCACGAGTTTTTTAAGGATGATCTTGGCTTACTGTCTGCTTCACTGGATCAGTAGAGTCCAAGTTACTGATTCGTCCCTTTGAGATGGGTGAAGAACTGGTCATCAGATTGTCTGCCACTTGTTTTTTGTAGATGTCAACAAGTTAGACATTATTCAGGCCAGTTAGGAATCTTGTCTTTTTTAGAGTGTTAACACAAGTGCACTTACATTAACCCAAGCCTTAACTAAAAATTGATAGACGTTGGCCCTAGGGACATCTCGGACTCACTAAGAGATTAACTGAGGTTAGAAATTGTAAGAACTATACTCCTGCAAAATTGGTGTCTAAGGAAAGTGGATTGAGAGGCAAAGCCTCGAAAGCTCCATGGTTTGACGTAATTAAGGCCCGTGGCTCACGCCTGGATACCTCCCCCCGAGCTTTACCCTTTCCTGGCCGATTAGCTTGTAGTCAAGTTCCTGCAACAACCTCCCCCGGAGAATTGACCAGTTAGGAGTCGTCTAGGTCCAGGTACCTTAGACTAAGGCTTGGTGGTTGTTTTTCTTTCTTTTATTTGTTTTTTTTCTTTTTGATTGTTTGTTGTTTTCACGTTGTTTATGGTGTGCTGCATGCAAGAGTGGGTAAGAGATCCTGTATCTTCCAGATTAACCAGAAATACTTCCTTACCCTTGCATCCAGATCCGGTGATGGCGTCACTTCAGGATAGATTTTACCCGATCAGAACCTCATTACCATCTTGTTTACAACTGCCTGAGGCAAATGGAAATAATTTGAATTAAAGCCTCAATTCATCAAATGAAAGGTCAAACTCAACGATGCATTGTAGGCTTGGTCGGTCAAACTCAACGATGCATTGTGGGCTTACTGATTTGAGTTTTTACCTGCACACAAAATAAACAATTTTAGATTTAAGAACAAGTTGTGCAAGTGCTCAATTCGAATCCGCGGTAGCAGTGGCTATGCGGTCGTGATCCTCAGGGAGGGACTAGCGATGGAAGCGTTTGTAAGTTATCTCTAAAATTTTTTTATAATTTTAATGTTAAGTTAGGAAGAAAGAAGATAGAGAAGAAGAAATGATATTTATAATGGAAGAAAAGAAATGAGAATGTGGTAGTGTGAGATCTAAACGAAAGAAATAAAAGAAAGCAAACTACATATACATACCTCTTCAGTCTGCTTACCTTTGAACCGTTGGGACGATTTACCTTTTCTTGGAAGGCGTACAAGTATGGCGTATAGGATCGTCCGCCTTCTTGATCTACACTATGAAAATAAAAGACAAACTATGAAGACTTGTTCATTGCCATAGGCCATCAAGGGCTTTTCTTCGGCTAGGCAGTCTCGAAGCAATTGGTTCTCATGGTGAGCAAGACATTAGAGAAACAACAATAGAAGAAAACAAAAACTGAGATACACAAAAATCAACAAGAATAAAAGAACATAACATAATAAAAAAGAATGAACCTCGATTCGATTTATTTAACAATGGCGGAAAAGCAAAACTTACACCGATTGTCACCCTCAGTACAAGTAGATCTCCTTCCTCCATGAGAACATCATCTCCTCTCAGTTTACAAAAAGGAAAAATAGAAATTACAAAAGAGAAAAGAAAATCTAAACTAGAAAAAGAAAGCCTAAAACCCTAGATTTGGCCCTCTGGCTCGGACGCTCTTCTCGGTTGCACTGCAGGGGTATTTATAGGCGCAGAAGGAGATAGAGTCTAGATAGAAGTCGACCACGAAAGCTGTTCCCTGGAGTCATCCAATTTGTCGCGGAAACGCGGTTTGGGCCGCGTTTCTGCGGCCATACAGTGTCGGTTGGCCACGCGCTTTGGCGCATGGCCTCTCCTGGTCCGTCCATCTGGGCGTTTCCTTCTGGAAGCTGCATCCTGGCTTTTAATCTTTGGATTTGAATATAACTTAGGAATCAAGTTACCTAGATCCCAAATCTTTTATCCACGAATTTGTGATCTTAAATTCTCCTTCTTTGGCTTTTATCCTCATCTACAAGTGTTTAGGGTTGAATAGAAGTCTATCCTTCCCTCTTCTTTTAATATTTGCAACTTTGGCCCTTGTGTATTTGCAATTTTGACAATTAATATTTGCACTTTTGCACTTGGGCTTGAATATGGGCTTTGGGCTTCTTTTAGGCTTTATTTATTATTAAAATAAGAACTCAAGGCCTGCACACAATAAATCATAAAATATTAGTAAATGTGCAGAATTATATGAATAAATATGAAAATGTGATGGTAAATATAATGATAAAAATGCACTTTTCACTACCAATCACACCCCCACACTTATCTTTTTGCTCGTCCTCGAGTAAAAATCAAAGAGAAAAAGAAAAGAAAAATTAATCTAACCTAACTCACTTTCGTAGGAATCACGGTTGCACTTAGCATGTGCAACAAGCCGTTAAACCCCTAGGTTACCCTAAAGGACGAGTGTTGTCTCGTGAGGGTTTTCAGTGGATTACACCCACAAAATCCATAAAAAGGAAAATATTTGAAATACTTTTGAAAAGACTAAGTAATCTATAAGTTTTTAGGATCCTCATTTTTATTCATTCTTAAACTTAGTCTTTATAAAGTAAATTGTTATCCATTTTAAGTAAGGGTCAAAATTGAATTTTTGTATAGTCTTTTTCGTTACCAAAATCATATGCATCCTTATGAATTTTTACTAGAAATTCCTTAACTTGGACTCTCATGCCTCTTTATTATTATTATTATTTTTTTATAACTCATCTAATTTTCTTTCGTGTAAGCATCAAGGCTTCTTGAGGCCCTAATACCTAACTAATTGACTATTAGATGTGTTAATATAATATTTTTTTATTCTTTCTTTTTTTTTTGACATGTATAACTCATCTAATTTTCTTTCGTGTAAGTGTCAAGGCTTCTTGAAGCCCTCATACCTAACTAATTGACTATTAGATGTGTTAATACATATATTATATTTCTTAGTTTTCTTAGGCTTTCTAATCCACCCATGTAGCGAACTTAAAGTCGGTGACTCCCAAACTGATTGGTTTTAGGGTACCGGGTGAGAAAACACCCCGCGGGCTTAAGGATTCGAGTGAACTAGGCCACAAAACTAAGGGCTGTATTTCATAAAATCACCTTTAAGCGTGAATACTTATGCTTCTTGAGGCACATGTATCCAACTTAATTGGTGAAATTTTTTTTTTAAATAAAAGTTTTTTATGAGGCACAAGGGTCTTTGTCTTAGAATCCTAGATATGCATTAGGTATGCACGTTTCATTAAGGTAAAAATTAAGACTAACTACTTATTCAATTTCTCCTCTTATACCTAAAAATTTAACAATTTATTTATTTTGACCAAGTTTTTAGAAATCCTAATCATGATTTTCCTAATCCTTAAAACTAACTTAGATTTCTTTCAAAAGATAAGTCAAAATAATGTCCTTTTTATAATTATTATTTTTTTTTAGAATTTTTAGAAAATTTTTTTTATTAGTAAACTTTTGTTAGTTTCTAACTATGTTAGTAAAGCCCACCCCCACACTTATCTCATGCATTGTCCTCAATGTATGAATGAATGCATATATGCATGAAAAAGAACAAGGGAAGGCAGAAGTTACCTTAAGGTGGTGGTTCCGGTGGTGGTCTAATTGGGCCAAGCGTTACTACCCAATCAAGATAATGTAATATTTGGTGAAACCCACCAGAAATTTTTCTTATATAACCCACTAAAATGTATGTATAATTATTTTTTAAAATTTCCACCCCATCAAATTTCTAAATTTCATAATAAATTTCAGAGTCAATTGTGTCAACCTCCTTGTCCCAAAATAGAGTATGAAAAGATGGAATTATTGATTTGGACGTGAGAAGTACCCGACGAATACCGACTCAGGAAAGAAACTTAAATCAAGTAATGGTTCAGGAGTCGGGCTAAGTTCAGGAAGTGGGTCCAAATCAATAAGTTGAAGCTCAAGTCCACAGTATTCTTCCCATAATGGAATGTGACTCAATATTTGTGATTCAAGTTCAGGAATGATAGGTGTGGGAACCAAAACTGACTCTAAAATATTACCTAAGTCAGGTAACAAAACAGGAGTCAACAATGATTCGGGAATTTGAACTTGATCACAGATTTGAGAATCTAGGTCACATATCTCATTCAGCTCAATATCATAAAAATGAGAACTTGCCAATTTATCCATGGGACTTTCAAAATTGCACAATTGGTCAAGTTCAATATGATCATCAAAAATGGGTGATTCAATTTCATGATGAATTGGAACAGGATCTGAAATCACCTAGAGGGGGGGTGAATAGGTGATGGCTATATGAATTATGGCAATAATGCGGAATTTAAAAATTAACTTAACAATTAGCACAATACACAAATTCTTGCAAGTAATAGACAATATAAAAGTGCAAGTAATAAAGAGATAGAGTTTAGAGAGATTTGATCAAACGCAAACACAAGGAGTTGTTTCCGAGGTTCGAGCCACGCTCTACGTCCCCGCCTTCACACTTGAAGGATTTCCACTATTGAGGATCCCACTGGATCAACAATACAAGGACACACTTGTCCGTCTCTCGTGATGCCGCAACACCACCTTGAGCACACTAGCTCGCCTTGAGGCCGATGCCTCTACAACTTCACTTAAGTAAGAAAAGAGTGATCAACACTTGATCACTTTACAAAAGCTCACCAAGCACAATCCTAGAACCAAATATGTAGATGTAGATATATGGGATTGTGTAGTGCTAAGCTAGAGAGAAGTAGAGATGTAGGCTTCAAGATGGGTGATTGGAATTTTGGCTTTTGAGAGAAAATCTTGTCTAAAAGGAAGAGCTTGGAAATCTTTAGAAATCTCTTGTAAAAATATTCTTGATGGCTCTAAAATTGTTAGTTCTATCAACTGAAGTGACCTCCTATTTATAGGGGTCAAAAACATCCTAAGAAATCCGTTGGAATCAAATCCCAAAAGAGAATCAGCCAGAAAAAAATAGCTGTTGGATCTGTCAGAACTTTTGACAGAGTCCGGTCGACCGGGTCGTCGACCGCCAACGGTCAAAAATATGACCGTTGGGGTTTATCGGTCGACCGGGTCGGTCGACCGAAAAACTCCTGTGAAAGCAAGTGTACATCGGTCGACCGGGTCGGTCGACTGATATAGACGTGCACAGTATTGTGCACATCGGTCGACCGGGCCGGTCGACCGGTACTGTGAGTTCTGAAAAACAGAACTTCCAGAACCAGAAATTTTGGTTTTTGGATTTGGGTCTTGGGTAGGATTTTTGGAACTTGTAAAAACATAGAGTATGAGCATGTGTCATACTTTTATCATGTTAAAATAGTTTGATAAAAATCCTTTTGATAGAAACTTGTTTTTCCATAAAATTGTTTTTCCAAAACTATTGTTTTTCTAAAAATCTTATTTCCAAAAAAATGTTCTCTTTAGAACTAAGTTAGAAATGGAATTTGAAAATCTTTTTGAAGCCATGAACCTAACTAAAAGGGGTGTGTGTGTGATAATCCCATAGCTCTACTTCTAATATCTAGCTTTGACAAAATATCTATAAATAAAAAATAAAAATACAACTCTTGTTTTTCTTTGTCTTCTTGGTCTTGTCTTGATCTTCATATCATCATCTTGATCCCAAAGCATCCTAGTTGTGCATAGCTTGGGAATCTTCATTTTGCGGCGAACTCCAAATGTGTGAGTCTTTTAGCGGAGCCGTCAAAAACAACTTGTTAAATAACCTGAAATATTCTGAAACACAAATGTTAAATACATAACTAAATATGTTTTGTTATCATCAAAATAACTGGGATAATGGCCTTTGGGCCAACAATCTCCCCCTTTTTGATGATGGCAAAACATATGTAGTTATCACAAAATATTTTGGGTAGAGACTTCAAATGA
Source organism: Agave tequilana (assembly GCA_038442645.1). Lineage (NCBI taxonomy): Eukaryota > Viridiplantae > Streptophyta > Magnoliopsida > Asparagales > Asparagaceae > Agave > Agave tequilana. Next base: position 108,740 of record JAVJIF010001653.1, on the reverse strand, counting down.
AGCCCCCTCAACACATGCATATATAGAAAAAACATATGTAAATGGTAAACACCATATTTCCATGCCAACAAATAATACCAAATACTCATGTCATAGAATAGATGAAGGAAATGAGTTCATACATGACATAAATAAGAGATACACAACCATGTCCATGTCCACAACACATAATAAAAATGCATATCCAAAGCAAAACAAATATTACATGTCCAAAACACAAATAAAATACTACATGTCCCAACAACAAATACTACATGTCCATCACAAAATATCCAAAACACAAATACTACAAAATATCTCTCTCAAAATAACTCTCCCCTTTTTGACATCATCAAAAGGGGAGGTCACTCCTCAGCACCATCATCACCGTCATCGCCGTCTCCGTCATCATCACCACCTTCCTCTGAAGAAGCAACCTCCTCTGGATCCATGCCATCTACTCTGGTGCGCGGTGGTGGAACAGAAGAGCGAGCTCTGGGAGGAAATGGAGGACCGGTGGCTGGGAGTCGACAAGCAGTCGGAGTACGATCAGGAACGAGCATGTCAAATTTTGAGAAGAGAGCCTGAAACTGAACATCCACGAATCTCATGGAGTCAGCAAAATATGACATGTCGTTTCGGACCTCCGCCCGAAAAGCAGCATCCTGAAGGGCACGAGCATCCAACTCCGCACGAATAGCTGCGTCGCGCTTCTCGACCCAGGCCTGGTGCGCCTCGATCTGAGAGCGGACCTCCGAAGAGAGAAGTGCCAGAACCTCTGGAGAAAAGACAGGAACTGAAGCAGAAGAAGATCCTGGTGCTGAAGATGAGCCAGGACCAGCAGGAGGAAGATGTGGTTGCACAGGAGCGTGTCTACGCAGCTGAGCTTCCATCATCTTCAGGACAACTCCATTGATGTTGGTCAGGGGATTGGAAGGAGTTTCAGCGGAGAGATCAAAGTCTAGAGCCCTAAGAAAATGGGTAATAAGCATGCCGTAGGGCAAGCTCCTACCCGCAGTTCGGATCTGATCAGAAGCCATATGAGAGGCTATGACTCTAGGAAAATTTACCTAATGCCTTTAAGGAGGCAATAGATAATCAAGGGTACACAACCCCTAGCGTGGCTATACTCACCATGCTTGGGGACAATGTTAAAGAAAATAATCTTAGTAAGGACCTGAGCAGTGAGAGTGTACCTACTCACAACTTCGTTCCTTACTAGACCGGGGTTGTCATCCCCGTGGATCAAGGTAGAGGCGGTGAGCGCAGACTCACCGTCCGGGAATTCAAAGTCATGCAAATCATGGGAATACACATCTGCTCCGCCAGTGGAGAGATGCAGAATCCTAGCAAATCGACCTATAGAAATGTCGATGTTTCTACCTAAAACCCTAGATGTGATCCGATTACCATCGAATTCAAAATTGGCATAAAAGTAAGGAACAAGAGAGGTGTAAACTTGCTCCTTGATGGTCAGGAATTCCACTAAATTGTTGTTTTGTAAGATTTGAGGGATATCTAGATGTTCAAAATCCTGAATAGCTACAAATCTCCCTGAGTTGATATTTCTAGTAGAGAGATGGGAGTATCTATCAGCAGCAAGATCATTAATGAAGGGTCGAACAGGTCTAGGAGCTTGAGAAGAGGGTTGAGCAATACCCTTCCCTTTCTCAGTACGAGATCTTTTCGACATGATGAATAAAAATTTGATTTTTAGGTGTAATCAAGTTTAAGGCACGATTTAGATGCTTAGAAACTTAGATTGATGATAATAGATAATAGATTTTAAAGCAAGAAATGAAAATTAGAGTCAAAATCGGATTTTTTACCTTAACTGAGAAAATCCAAAACCCTAGACTGAAAATCTTGAAATTCTCCGAATCTGGTGGTTGGATGATCCTGAAATCGAAGATCTAGAAGTAGAATGAGGAAATTGAGATGGGTTTTTAATTGATTTGAGATTGGTTAAGAGTTTGGAGAGAAAGAAAAATTTTTTGGAGAGGAGATGGAGTGGGTTCGTCGGCTGAGTGAGAGAGAGATAAAGAAAAAAGTGAAGAGAAAAGACAGTTATAGGGCAAAATACGACGATCGGTCGACCGGGTCGGTCGACCGAAACAACCTGAGAGCTCTGTAAATATAGAGCGGTCGACCGGGTCGGTCGACCGATTTAACCCGAGAGCTCTGCAGGCAAGATCGGTCGACCGGGACATATAGTCGGTCGATCGATAACAGAAAAGAAATAAAAATTTCTTCTCAGGCAGAGTCGGTCGACCGGAGCTTTATAGGTCGGTCGACCGGCTTTGCCTGAAATCTGTTATCAGCAACAGACCAAAAAAAAAATTTTAAATTAGTAGTCAAAATAGGTGTGATATATAAACATATAGGAATAAACCAACAGGTTTTAAATCTTCATTAAGTTATTACAACATCAAAATTCATGCAATCCCTTTTAAATTTTATTTTTCATATTTAAACAAAGATTTTAAAGATGTTGAAGCCGAATACCCAGTGACGGGTTCTGAACTTCATCCTCTTGATTCCTCTTGAATGAGTTGAGGTGCGCAATTGCCATCTTTAAGGTGTTTGTTTAAATAGGAAATTTTACAAATGTTTATTTTTATTTATGAAAATAATGTGTATATGTATACAAGTATATAATCACAAGTAATAACCTATACATGTGGACATACAATAAACAAGGCATGAAACAAAAGATATAGAAGTTAATACAAGGCACATATACAACATGATAGAAAAGTAGTTCTATACAAGCATATATCAATGGAGTACAAAAGCAAACTATCAATTCTATACATATGTATACATGACTAAAAATTAAAAACTGAACATGGCATATACAATCATGATAGAGTTGCAAGTTTATACTAATCATGTATTAATGAGGCATAAAATTAAACTAGCAATCCTATAACAATTGTATATACAAAATTAAACTCTTGAATGGAGATGTTACCAATTTACGGGCAATCTCCACAAATAGGTGCCTCCACGATAGTGATGCATGCATGATTTGTTCTTTAAGCTCCGATGCATCAACCACCCGGGCACCACCTCCTCCTAAGTCTTGGAGGGAGTAGATCCACCTATACCTGCATCATTTAAATTCGGTGGCTCTTTTGGTACCCAAATCTTAGTGGGTCCTTTGGGGTTAGATCCGGGGCGAACCCAAACAAATTTATTCTTAACATTGTTCTTAGCATAACAAAATTTTTCTAAATGGCCTTTGCGGCCACAATGCGTGCAAATATAAATTCTACCACTATTGTACATAAAAGCATGGTTATGTGTGTGTGCATGTTTATGTGTAGCATGTTTATGATGAACATGTTTCCCTTGGGCTACTCCCTTAGGAAATTTAGATGCAAGCTTGTTAAAATCAAATGCACATTTCTTTAAAGTGTTATCTAAAGAATCAACACGTTTTTGAATTTCAACAAAAATATTTTTATTACTAGAAATCATGGGGGTTTTTCCTTTATTAGCTACCTTATACTTATCAAAATCATTTTTCAATTTTTCAAAAGAACTAGATAACTCATTTTCTCTTTTAAACAAATTTCAAGTTTATTTTTCAAAACATCATTTTCCTTTTTCAATTTCTTATTATGAGATTGTGAAATCTCATACCTATGTTGCAATTCTTCAAAAAATTGAGCAAGTTCATCCATTGTGAGATCATCATCATCAATGGAAGTTTCTAGACATACCTTAGATGAATCCTCACCTTGTGCCATAAAGCACATGTTAGCGGCGTCGTGCTCCTCTTCGGATTCCGACTCCGAATCATCCCATGTAGCGGTCAAGGCTTTCTTCTTCTTCCCATGTTTGGAAGTGGTTGCTTGGAGAGCGGGGCAATCGGCAATTAGGTGACCGATCTTCTTGCAATGAAAGCAAGGACCGGGTTCTTCTCTTTTCTTCTCGTACCTTCCTTGAGGCTTCCCTCTTCGGAAGTTACTTTGCCGTCCTTTCTTATAAAACATCTTGCCCACCTTCCGGATGAGCATGGCGAAATCCTCATCGCAATCTTCGGATGAGTCGTCTTCCTCAATGGTAGTAGGAGTGGCTTTGAAGGCAATCGTCTTCTTCTTTGGTGCCTCCCTCTCTTCTCTAACTTTCATCTCCATCTCATGCGTCTTGAGATTTCCGATGAAGCCGGAGAAGTCCATCTCCTCTTTGTCATTAAGCTCCTTGAGTGTGGTCGCCTTGACTTCCCAAGCTTGGGAAGAGCTCTAATCACCTTCCTTATCTTTTGATCATTATCAATCTTGTCGCCTAAGGAAGAAAGAGCATTAGTTATTTTTGTAAAACGGGTGAGCATGTCATCAATGCTCTCATTATCAAACATATAGAAATTCTCATATTGAGAACGTAGCAAGTCAACTTTGGCTCTCTTGACTTGAGACGTTCCCTCATGAGTTACAATGAGTATGTTCCAAACCTCGAATGCGGATTTACAATTAATTATGCGTGCAAGGTCATCCTCATTCAATGCTTGGGTTAATGCATATTGTGCCCTAGCATTGGCCTCATAGTCTTTGGAAGTATCCTCGGACAATGTGCTCTCATCACTAGTGGGTTCAATAAAATCTTTGGTAATGGCCCTAGCTACCCTAACACCTAAGGATTTCAAAAATAAGTTCATCTTGACTTTCCAAATGGGAAAGTTCAAGCCATCAAATTTGGGTGGGGATTTAATGCTAGAAAAGTCCATGGATGCCATGAATGCACAAGCAAATGTAAATGCAACAAAAATGTATATAGCCAAATATGGATCTCCCTAAGGTGGTTAGACCTAAGTTGTAGGGTTAGGCTCTGATACCAATTGAAATCACCTAGAGGGGGGGTGAATAGGTGATGGCTATATGAATTATGGCAATAATGCGGAATTTAAAATTAACTTAACAATTAGCACAATACACAAATTCTTGCAAGTAATAGACAATATAAAAGTGCAAGTAATAAAGAGATAGAGTTTAGAGAGATTTGATCAAACGCAAACACAAGGAGTTGTTTCCGAGGTTCGAGCCACGCTCTACGTCCCCGCCTTCACACTTGAAGGATTTCCACTATTGAGGATCCCACTGGATCAACAATACAAGGACACACTTGTCCGTCTCTCGTGATGCCGCAACACCACCTTGAGCACACTAGCTCGCCTTGAGGCCGATGCCTCTACAACTTCACTCAAGTAAGAAAAGAGTGATCAACACTTGATCACTTTACAAAAGCTCACCAAGCACAATCCTAGAACCAAATATGTAGATGTAGATATATGGGATTGTGTAGTGCTAAGCTAGAGAGAAGTAGAGATGTAGGCTTCAAGATGGGTGATTGGAATTTTGGCTTTTGAGAGAAAATCTTGTTTAAAAGGAAGAGCTTGGAAATCTTTAGAAATCTCTTGTAAAAATATTCTTGATGGCTCTAAAAATTGTTAGTTCTATCAACTGAAGTGACCTCCTATTTATAGGGGTCAAAAACATCCTAAGAAATCCGTTGGAATCAAATCCCAAAAGAGAATCAGCCAGAAAAAAATAGCTGTTGGATCTGTCAGAACTTTTGACAGAGTCCGGTCGACCGGGTCGGTCGACCGCCAACGGTCAAAAATATGACCGTTGGGGTTCATCGGTCGACCGGGTCGGTCGACCGAAAACTCCTGTGAAAGCAAGTGTACATCGGTCGACCGGGTCGGTCGACTGATATAGACGTGCACAGTATTGTGCACATCGGTCGACCGGCCGGTCGACCGGTTACTGTGAGTTCTGAAAAACAGAACTTCCAGAACCAGAAATTTTGGTTTTTGGATTTGGGTCTTGGGTAGGATTTTTGGAACTTGTAAAAACATAGAGTATGAGCATGTGTCATACTTCTATCATGTTAAAATAGTTTGATAAAAATCCTTTTGATAGAAACTTGTTTTTCCATAAAATTGTTTTCCAAAACTATTGTTTTTCTAAAAATCTTATTTCCAAAAAAATGTTCTCTTTAGAACTAAGTTCGAAATGGAATTTGAAAATCTTTTTGAAGCCATGAACCTAACTAAAAGGTGTGTGTGTGTGATAATCCCATAGCTCTACTTCTAATATCTAGCTTTGACAAAATATCTATAAATAAAAAATAAAAATACAACTCTTGTTTTTCTTTGTCTTCTTGGTCTTGTCTTGATCTTCATATCATCATCTTGATCCCAAAGCATCCTAGTTGTGCATAGCTTGGGAATCTTCATTTTGCGGCGAACTCCAAATGTGTGAGTCTTTTAGCGGAGCCGTCAAAAACAACTTGTTAAATAACCTGAAATATTCTGAAACACAAATATTAAATACATAACTAAATATGTTTTGTTATCATCAAAATAACTGGGATAATGGCCTTTGGGCCAACAGGATCTAATGTTGACTCGGGAAAAGTAAAATCAGGTGGAGACACCGGAGTCATTATTGAATCAAGAAGCAAAATTGAATCATCAAGTGGAAGATCATGATCATATTCATGCTCAAGTTCTATTTCAGGTAAGGAAAAACTTGCCAAGTTATCAAAATTTGAAGTTTCGGCAAGTTCACATGATGGCACTGAATTAGAATCTTGTTGTCCAAAGCAACTTGGTTCGTCGGCTCTAAGAGAGTGGTCAGCGATATCAGAAATGGCCGAACGGTAAGAACGTAAAGATTGAACCATCAGATCTATATTATGATCACGGGCTAATCTTGCCTGAGTCATGGCTGCAAGCATCCTTTCATAGTTGATAGGTGCATCATGTTGTGATTGGACTTGAAAGGATGAAGTGTAATCGTGATGAAGTTGTGAGTTGGTGGACTCACGCATAATCATATTTGCGATTGATGGTAATTGTTGCTTGGACTCATGCATACTCATCATTTCCTGGATAGATGGTATTCTATTCTGACTGGGTGGATCTGAGTATGATTCTTGGGAATATTGTGGACAAGGTGGAGACGGAGGACAAGTCGGTTGAAAATTGGACTCGGGGGAATCGAAACCCCATGAACTCTGTGAAGAGTTAAAAGTATGAAAATTATGGTCATAAGATGGGGGGTATGGGTTATATTCATTCGGATAAGACCATTCCGGCACACTAGGTTGATCAAAGTTGTGATATGCCGGGTTGGTAATATCCGAAAAATAGTTAGGTGTGTAATATGGATTAAAATTGGAAAAAATTATTATTATATGCCATATCACACCAACACAAACAAAGAAAAAGAAAACAAACAAATAAACAAATAAAAAAGAAAAAAAATTCTAACCTAAGTTAGGGTAGACCTATGACCTAGACGACTCCTAACTGGTTAGACTATCCACGGGAGGTAAGGTGCAGACTTTGACCACAAGTTAATCAGCCAGGTCAGGGCAAGATTGGTGGGAGGTTTTCCGTCAAAGACGTTCCTTAATTAAATAACCACCAATCTTCGGGCTTTCGGCCCTCAATCCCCTTCCTAGACACTGATTTGGCAAGAGTCAACTTCCAGCACCGTTCCCCCTTAGGATAATCTCCTAATTGAGTCCGAGATGTCCCTAGGGCCAACGTCTACTAATTTTAAGTTAGGCTTGGGTTAGTGAGTGCTTGGGATATGATTTTTGGGCTAAGGAAGGGTGATGAAATCCCCACCTTATCTTGTTAATGAGTTATTCCCTTAAAATAAATTTGTGCAAGTGTATAAAATATGTAAATAAGATTCACTCAAAGCATCAACCAAGAGATGAGTCCTATTCTACATGCAATGCGAACGTACCTTGCTCCAGCACTCTTCAACAGTAAAAATAAAGGAATTGAAAAGACACGTGCCTAATATGCAAACGTCTAATCAATTTTTTTATCTTTTACAACAAATATTTTACTGTTGATTAATTAGCAGTAAGCAGGGTTATCACAGAACAAAGTTTAACAGAGCAGTAGACAGATATTGCAATTTGCAGCAACCTGCAAAAAGATGGATCAGTAGGGCACTACTCAGGCCGCAGTTTCGCGGCAATTGCCGCGTTTTCGCGGCTCTGAAGTAGGCTCTTGTGCTCTGCCTTCGAGGCAGAGGCACAGAGTTGCTATATGTCCACTTCTGCTGTTTCCTATTCTCCAAACCTGCAAACAGAAAGAATAAAAGAATTAGTTAATAATTAATTTTTTTTTAGAGAATACTTACCGTCCCTCCCCGGCAACGGCGCCAATGTTTTGATTGAGTTTTTACCTGCACACAAAATAAACAATTTTAGATTTAAGAACAAGTTGTGCAAGTGCTCAATTCGAATCCGCGGTAGCAGTGGCTATGCGGGTCGTGATCCTCAGGGAGGGACTAGCGATGGAAGCGTTTGTAAGTTATCTCTAAAATTTTTTTATTATTTTAATGTTAAGTTAGGAAGAAAGAAGATAGAGAAGAAGAAATGATATTTACAATGGAAGAAAAGAAATTGAGAATGTGGTAGTGTGAGATCTAAATGAAAGAAATAAAAGAAAGCAAACTACACATATATACCTCTTCAGTCTGCTTACCTTTGAACCGTTGCGACGATTTACCTTTTCTTGGAAGGCGTACAAGTATGGCGTATAGGATCGTCCGCCTTCTTGATCTACACTATGAAAATAAAAGACAAACTATGAAGACTTGTTCATCGCCATAGGCCATCAAGGGCTCTTCTCGGCTAGGCAGTCTCGAAGCAATTGGTTCTCATGGTGAGCAAGACATTAGAGAAACAACAATAGAAGAAAACAAAAACTGAGATACACAAAAATCAACAAGAATAAAAGAACATAACATAATAAAAAAGAACGAACCTCGATTCGATTTATTTAACAATGGCAGAAAAGCAAAACTTACACCGATTGTCACCCTCAGTACAAGTAGATCTCCTTCCTCCATGAGAACATCATCTCCTCTCAGTTTACAAAAAGGAAAAATAGAAATTACAAAAGAGAGAAGAAAATCTAAACTGGAAAAGAAAGCCTAAAACCCTAGATTTGGCCCTCTGGCTCTGGACGCTCTTCTCGGTTGCACTACAGGGGTATTTATAGGCGCAGAAGGAGGTAGAGTCTGGATAGAAGTCGACCACGAAAACTGTTCCCTGGAGTCATCCAATTTGCCGCGGAAACGCGGCTTGGGCCGCGTTTCTGCGGCCATCAGTGTCGGTTGGCCACGCGCTTTGGCGCGTGGCCTCTCCTGGTCCGTCCATCTGGGCGTTTCCTTCTGGAAGCTGCATCCTGGCTCTTAATCTTTGGATTTGGATATAACTTGGGAATCAAGTTACCTAGATCCCAAATCTTTTATCCACGAATTTGTGATCTTAAATTCTCCTTCTTTGGCTTTTATCCTTATCTGCAAGTGTTTAGGGTTGAATAGAAGTCTATCCTTCCCTCTTCTTTTAATATTTGCAACTTTGGCCCTTGTGTATTTGCAATTTTGATAATTAATATTTGCACTTTTGCACTTGGGCTTGAATATGGGCTTTTGGGCTTCTTTTAGGCTTTATTTATTATTAAAATAAGAACTCAAGGCCTGCACACAATAAATCATAAAATATTAGTAAATGTGCAGAATTATATGAATAAATATGAAAATGTGATGGTAAATATAATGATAAAAATGCACTTTTCACTACCAATCACTTACCGCATTGCTTTTAAGACAGTTCTGGGGATGTCTTCTTATAGAATCGTATTTGAAAAAGTCTGTCATCTACCAGTCGAGTTATAACACCGTGCCCTATAGGCCATTAAGCAACTCAATTTTGATCTGAGTAAGGCTGGTGAGCTGAGGCGACTGCAGATCTCAGAATTAGAGGAGATACGGAATGAAGCCTATGAGAATGATCGAATCCCCAAAAGCAGGACTGAACTTTTTCATGACCAGATCATAACCCGGAAAAACTTTGTCCCGGACGACAAGGTTCTGCTGTACAACTCGAGGCTTCATATTTTCACGGGGAAGCTGAAGACTCGTTGGTCTGGACCGTTCATAGTGTGCACCGTTTTTCCACAGGGTGCTGTGATTATTGTAGATCCTAAGAACAACACGGAATTCAAAGTGAATGAGCAAAGACTGCAGCCCTTTTTGACCACTGAGCCTACATCACAGGCTGATAGTGTGCTGACTCTTTTTGACCCATCCTACACCTAATCCAGCCTTCCATACCGTAATTAAAAAAATATTTGTTTATATGCTTATCCCTTCAACATTTTTTATAACATTTCTTTAGTCTATTCGCACTTGGCTGGCCCGAGTCAGCGAAGACGGTGACATCCTTCTTCACCCTATTTATTGCATTTTGCATTTACATAACATTCATTGAGGATAATGCAATAGATAAGTGTAGGGAGTGCTAATATTTTTTTTCTTTTTCCTTTTATTCTGTTTCTTCTTTCTGAAAAAAAAAACCTCCAGTTTGAAAAGAAATTTCATATTCTTTATAAAAATACTAAAAGGTTGTAGGAATTAAGGGAACCTTATTAATGAATTTTATTTTTGCCTAAATAAACAAGAAAGATTGGTTTGACTAAAAAGTTAGGAGGGATATGGAAAATAACTCATACCTTTTATTTAGCCTTAGAAGAATATGCATAAATCACACACACATGCTTGGGATTTTAGAGACACAATTCTGAAAAAAAACGCTGGATAATTGTGCCTCGAGAAGCATGATTACTCACGCCAGAAAAAAATAATAAATCAATATATAATATATAAATAAATCTTGATTTCGTGGCCTACTCTACTTGCATATTTGACTTGAGTGGTGGTTTTCTACCGGTGCCCTAAACCCATCTGGTTTGAGAGTTATCAGTTTGATATGTGTTACATGAGTAAAGTAGAAAGCCTAATGAAACCAAGAATAATAGATAAATATTAATAAACTTAAATGATATTCAAAGTTGAGTTGAAAAATCCCAAGCACATCACACTTACACATTATGCATATCTATCTAAAGTAAAATAACAGAATGAGTTAGAAGTACAATATCCTTTTCTAAATTTAAAGAAAACTCGTAATTTCTTCTTTTATGAAGGCTAAAGTATAGGAGGACTTATGAGGGTTGTACCTAATCTTACACCATTCGGTCATTTTTACTTAGATAATTAAAAATTCTTTTTCTTGAAAGAGATTTGCTAACAATTAAGTATTTTTTTCACTTACTGGATTTTGTGGGTGCAATCCGCTGAAAACTCTCAGGAGACAACACTCCTCCTCTAGGGAAAATCTAGAGGTTTAAAGGCTTGTTGCACATGCTCAGTGCAATCGCGTCACCTACAAAAGTGGTATAACAATTTTCTTATTTTTGTTTTGCTGGGACGAGCAAAAAGATAAGTGTGGGGTGTGATTAGTCTCTAATTTTGCATAATTTTTATCACATTCTCATATTTATTTGATGTAAACTTCTGCTAATAAAGCTTTGCTTGCTTAATCCTAGGTTCATGGTGTGCAAATGAAGAAGAAGACCCTAAACCACCATTTAATGGGTGATTAAAGGCTTACCAAGTAGCCATTGACTTTAGAGTGAAGATTTTGTTAGCCCGGGGCATCAAATCTAGAAACCAGAAGATCCACCTAATAGAGGACAGACAGGACGACGCACTGCCCGAAGCCAGGCGCGCGCCGCCCTAGCATGGCCACAGAAACGCGGCCTGGGCCGCGTTTTTGCGGCAATGTGGGCGCGCGCGCGCCCGGGCTTTAGGCCAGGGGTTCCCCCTGTCCCCCTTTCTCCTGGTGCCTATAAATATCACCCAGGGTCTTCAGTTGGGAGATATCTAGAGAATAGAGTTGTATTTGTTGCTTTGTTGTTAGGAATTGTAGTTGTTGTTTCTTTCTCCTTCTAGTTTTAGTTTTAGCCATTAGAGTGAAAGAGAGAGAGTGTGTACAAGTTGAATTTGGAAGGTGACAAGCTAATACAAGTAACTACTTCTCTTTCTTCTTTCTATTTACTTGTCTTTTCCATTTATTTTTTCTTCCTTGTTGTAGTGTAACTTCTTTTCTCTTCACTTCTTTTCTTTTGTTTTCTTGTAGTGTAACTCCCTCTCTTTACCTCTTCTCTTTTGTTGTTTCTTTTCTCAAGCATGTCTAACTAACTCTTTCATTGCATGGCTAACTAACTACTAACCCACTAATCTCTAACAACTTGATTGATAACCCAAATGAGTCAAAAGTGTCAAATAAGCCTTGTGTAAACGAGAGCTATGACATCTTAGACGAGGGTTCTAACTCTAACTTACCTACAATATTTACCTTCTTATATTTCATACTTAATGGGTTTTTAATGATCTATGGGTTGTGTGATTTACTCGTTAATGTAAGTTAGAGATTTTTCTTTTAACTTTACCGATACCATTAGTGCACTTGTGTCTTCCCTTATTCTCGCCTTCTATTGGATCTTGATAAGGGAATGTCCAAGTTTTTTGCCATGTAAAGCTAAGGTAAAGGAAGGACTTTCATTCGTTCCCAACGTGAATAGTTCTTATGCATAAAGATTTTACTTGTCTATGATCCATCGTGAGGCTACATCTTCAAGAAGTTAAAGATTAGTGGGAGCAATTAGTAAAAGTTGGCCATGCGTTTTTACCATTAAGAAAATCTAACTTTATAAATCACCAAATCATTTTCAAACAATTCTTAAAACCAATTTATTTTCATTTTCCAATTCTTTATTTAAATAAAGAACTTTTCTTTTTTCTGAAACAAGAAGCCGCATCAAGGTTCCATCACTCTCCCTCCTTGTGGATACGACCCGTATAACCACTTCGCTACTATGGAAGAATCGCAAAAGTAGTAATATCGACCACACTCTTTTCACTTATTTTGTGCTTACTTTTTGCCGATCAATGTCACATCCTTGACATAAATTTTGTCAATAATATGATCGTACTCATCTTAAATTATATCAAAAAAAATAGAGGCTCATCATCTTCACAAACATCCTCACAATATAATTCAACTGTTTTCTTTGGAGGTATCTGTGTATCCAAATTTTCTTGAAACACTTCATCTAAACACAAAAATTCATCGTCACATTTATCCTCATTATATGACTCAACTTGCTCCTTACGAGGTGAATTCAGCCAACTGATCTCTAATCAGTTTGTCTCAATACCTACGATAGTCATCTAATATACATACTTTCTCACCGGGTTCATTATTGAACTCATTTCTTCATGAAGACGAATGTGATCTAAATTGACATGGGTTTCCCACTTTGGACTTTTTTTATTTTATCTCGATTGATGTGTTCCTAAATTAACATAGGTTTATTTGGTTTTGGATCAAGAACATGTTGAGTAGAAAATGAATTCTCCTCTTACTCAACCGTTAACTCATTGGCCATCATCTCTATATACCCAGTGTGGAACATTATCACTTAACATTTGATGTGAAGTTTATGTGTCCTCCACCTCAACTTGTAAAAGTTGATAGGTCTCTTGATCTTGATCAAGAGTTTAGGTTGAAAAGAGTTGATTTAGAAGAGTTTCTAATCTCTTGAGAGTCTTTTCAAAGGTATTCTGATGGAATTCTAGTTCGTTTTCTATTTTGACTAATCGTCTACACATTTCCTCTTGCTCATAATCAAGTCCTCAAGAAGGAGGTGTCGGTTCAGTGTAGGACGAATTAGACTGAGTGTTTGTATGCATAAGATTGGTCGCATGTAGAGTCAGAATAATTCCAACCCCCTGAATTGAAATTTGAAGGATAGATTCACTCCGTAGGTCCTTGAAATGTATTGAATTGATTTTGATTTAGTCCTAATGGATCCCTATCAAAGGACATTGTTTCGAGGGATGAGATGGATCATGGCAGTAATTGCACCAAATGGGAGGATAAGCTGTATGAGATGAGCGGGCGGGTTGAGTGTTAAAGTTCGAGAAAGAGGTTGGTGGATGGAAATGTGGGTTTGGCCTATAGAATGACTTTTAACCATATAATTTCGATAGGCCATAACCCGATTTTTTTTTTTGGTTAGTGGTGAATTGTTTTTGGTAAGATTGAGGTGGTGACTTAGTCCTAATCAATCTAGATGCAATTGGGTCTCTTGACCACACTTACATGCACAATCAATTCAAACCAAGATCATACAAAAAAGTCAAAGTTAAGATCAACCAAGCCTATTCTATGGTGGACTTAAACCTAGACGACTCCTAACTTTAGATGATTATCCACGGGAGATATATTACCGAATAAGACAATGAGTTAATCGACCAGGTAGGTGGCAAGATCGGTGGGAGGTATCAATCAAAGATGAGCCTAATTATGCCAAATTATCAACCTTCGAGGCTCGCCTCTCAATCCCCTACCTAATCACCTATTTGACAAAAGTCAAATTCGAACAATTTCCTCCTCTCCCAGGTCAATCTTCTAGTGAGTCCAAAAAGTCCTTAAGACCAACGTCTATTCAAATTTTAAATTTAGGCTCAAGTTGTGAGTGAGGAGATGTGGTTTATGGGTCAAAGAAGGTAATGACTTTCCCACCTTATCTTGTTAGAGGTTTTGCCCTTAAGTCAATTTTGTGCAAGTGTGCAAAACAATAGAAAATATCACTCAAAGCAATTAAGTCACCAAAGTGTTTCCTAATTTAGATGCTATGCGGACTTACCTCGGTCTCCAACACTCTTCGATAGTAATTGAAAATTTAAATAAAAAATAGATGAATGCCAAGATGCTGTTGGCCCAAAGGCCTTCCACTCTAGTTTTGATGATGATTAACTCATGTAGTTATATGTATTAATAATCTTGTGATTTTAGTTTCAGATCTTTAACCAAGATATTACTTGGTGATTGCTTCAAACTCCGTATCCGGAAGCTTTCACATGGTGATTCCAGAGCCCGAGCATCAAGATCATATATAACACTCGTTGGAGTCAAGCTCGGAGTTTTGGAGTTTTGGATCGAGTCGGCTTAGAGACGGCGCTCTACAAGAAGACCTCGATACCTAGTTTAGTTTTGTTTTTAGATCCATTTGTAAAGATTAGAATAGTATGATATGCTCAAGTTCACAATACACACACGTTTTATGTTTTGATTTTGGTTTTCAGTTTGATTGGTTTAACCGATCTTCGTTTTCATGAAAATAAGTATCAAAACAAGTTTACATGTGTTTATGGTATATTAGACATGTTCTATATATATGTATGCTTCATATCCTAGACAAACTTAATTTGATATACCTATTCATGTGTTTTAGGTTTTGTGTTTTAACAAAACATATTTTTGTAAATAAAGTCAAAAACTATGATATGTATATGTTTCTTATATATTGGATTTCTATCCATATGCAACATGCCTAAATGTGTTTAAATATCATGTTTTTGTATTTGGATGAGTTTTAGAAGAATCAGATTTCCTATTGAAAAATCTAAGTTTGGAAAAATACAGTTTTTGGTTTTTGGTAAATTTTTCTTAACACAAAAATGGTTCAAAATGTTTGAAATTTGTGTTAAAATTTTTAACACAAGTTTGTATTTCAATGTAAAATGATAAAACTATTTTTGTGGATTTTTAGAAGATTTATGGGAATTTTTAGAATTAAAAAGAACAAGTTTTTCTGTCCCAGAACTGCTTATGCCAGGCTCTGTCGGTCGACCGCACGGCCGACCGGACCAGGAGCCGGTCGACCGTAGCGGTCGACCAGCGTGCACAAGAACGTGCACGCTAGCTGCCCATTAAGCCGGTCGACCGCACGGTCGACCGCCTGAAAGCAACCCACTCTCGGGTTGCTCCGTCGACCGAGCGGTCGACCGGCCAGAGAGCCGTTGCTCCCTGGTTCAGGGGCGGTCGATCGGGCGGTCGACTGGTAGCAGCTAACGGTCAAAAATCGACCGTTGGCCGGTCGACCGGAAGGTCAAATCTGCCTAAATTAGCTGCTAACGGCTAGTTTTGTAAAGGGGCCATATATACCCCATTGAAAAGAGGTTTTCTCTAAGAATTTTTTGTGCTAATATTTTCATACTCTCCAGTGTTTTCACAGCAATCAAAAGAAGTTTTTGGGCTTAAATCTTTACAATCTATTTGGTGTTTTTTCTAGGTTTGGAAAATCAAAGAAAAGTGTTTTTGGGAAAAGAGTTTTTGATTCAACTTTTATATCTTGATTTCAGTTTTTCCCAAGGATTTTCTTTGAGTATTTGTTTTCCATTCCTTTGGTTTTCTCCACATTTGAGCTACATCTACTATCCTATTCTATAGGCTCTTTGTGTTTGTGGGAAAAAGAGATTGGTTTGTGATCTTTTGATCACCAAGTTGTAACCCTATTTTTGCTTGGCTTTATGCCTTTCCCTCATAGTGTTGAGGAGGTTGTGCAAGTGGGTTGCATCCCTCTAGTTGTGAAGTGTCCTTGTGTAGCTTTGTGCTTATCCCTCAAGTTGTGAGGTGATTGTTTTGGTTGGCTTGGTGCTTTGCCTCTAGTGAGAGGATGTGGTTGTAAAGAGAGGAGTTGGATACTCCTAGTTATTGTATTGCCCCAAATCCTCGGTGGAGGTTCCCTGTGTGGGAGTCCTTTGTGGACAAGCTAGTGGATTCGAAATCCTTCTGGGTGAAGGCGAGGACGTAGAGCTGGGTGCTCGAACCTCGAAACAAATCTTATTGTTTGCGCTTGATCCATTGACTCTTACTCTTTCTCTCTCTCTTTGTATTGTGCCTTGCATTTTTTCATATTGATCATTCATATTTATATGCTTGACTTGGTTGTGTGTGCATCACTTATTGGTTGCATTAAGTTTAATTGCAATTAGTTTTTAAATTCCGCATTCAGTTCATTAGATTAGCATTATCACCTATTCACCCCCCCTCTAGGTGATTTCAATTGGTATCAGAGCCTACTCTCCTGATATTTAGGTTTAACCACCTAGGAGTGAGATCTTAGTTTGCTAAACTTCATTTGCATTTGCACTTGCACACTTATTGTTTGCACTCATGAATAGCCCTCCTATGTTTGACATTTCTAGACTTGATATTTGGAAGGCCAAGATGAGTTGTCATTTGAAAGCATTAGGTAATAAAGTATATCAAGCCATTACTAAGGAAACCTACCCTAATGATAGCAAACATAAAAAGGCCAATGCATTAGCCCTTAAGACACTTAGAATATCTCTTGATAAAGATTTCTTACATGTGTTTGCTCACTATGATTCGGCTTTTGCAGTTTGGAGCATTTTGACTTCTCCCGAGCTACCAAAGATTATTGAAAAGATGAGAAGATCTAGGAGAGACAAGTCCGATGAGCATTGCCTCATGGTCCAAGGGAATGACTCCCTTGAGGTAAATCGGAATCTCATCTAGATGATAGCACTAGTTCCTATTGCTATGGGTGTTTAGAAGTTCAAACCTTAAATATGGAACTTACAAAAAGTTTGAAATTTTTTTAGAAAAGAATGATCTTTGAAAAAGAAGAATTTGAACTAAAAGAAGAATATGAGGATTTATGTTCAAGATTTGATTTAATTTTGCAAGAGAAGGAAGAGATTTGTAGTGAACGTGACTCACTTAAATCTCAACTAGACCTTGCCATAAAGGAAAATGAATTTTTGAAAAGTAAAAATGATTGTGATGATGTTGTGAAAAACAATAAGATTTTATCTTCAAAATTAGATTTTATTTTAAAGGATAATCATTCTTCGAAAAATGAAACTGAGTTTATTTCAAAAGAATTAGATTTAGTTTTAAATAAAAATAAATCTTTGAAAAATGATATAGATTCACATGTTTGCCATGCTAGTGTAGCTTCACCAAGCACATCTATTGCATGCTCCACTTTATCTTCTAGTATTGAAAATGATATAAATGTTTTGAAGAAAAGTGTTGATTGTTTGGGCTCCACTTTGAGCCAATGTGCTTTGAATCATACACGCTTGGAATCCTTGGTTCGAAAGAAACAAGTTCCATCTTTGCTTGCACACCGTCCACGGCATACACATGCTCCTCACGTACACACCCATCACACTTTGCATGGTCATGTGTACACTTGTACACATTGTGGACGTAAGGGCCACCTTGCTAAATTTTTTTATGATCGTATACATGATGTTAATTTAGTAACTAATTTTGTTTGGGTTAGGAAAGATTCTAACCCCTATGGACCCAAAAGGAAATGGGTACTAAAGACCACCCCTATTGTATTTGATGTAGGTGTGGGCTCTCACATGACGTGAGAGTAGCGGTACCTTAGAGTGGATGCGTTCCGAGCTTCATGATGACCATTTGGATGCATCACTTTCAAGGGAAGGTTTGGTGGGAAGACCACCTTGGTTTGGAGAACTAGAGAGGTGCCTTCATCAGTTTTGGTATCGATCTCTAACTCCCGTTTTTATTTACATGCTTTCACATCATTGATTTATAGCATGTCATGTTTTATTGTTCATTATGCTTATGCCATGTTCATTAGATTAGTGATATACATGTTTAGTTATTTGAGATCACCCATGTTTTATATGGATCTATATCTATGTGTTCTCACTTTGTTTTTAACTAATATGTATGTCCTTAATCTATTGCACATGCATATACATAATGACCATATGTATGTTTATGTTTTTTATTTTGTTTTGATGCTTCATGTTTTGATGTTTATTGTTTATTGTGTTAAATGCCTTGATTATTAGATCAATGACATGCATGTATAACTTTTGAGACACTCATGTTTAATATGGACCATTATTTTTGTGTTTTCACTATTATTTAGCTATTATGCATATCATAGTTCTAATAACATGTGGATTTACATTATGATCATTTTTATGTTTGTCATGTTGATCTATGACTTGTTTTATGCTTCATGATTTGAATATATGTTTGAATGTTAGTTCTCATTAAAACTAGGATATATACTTGTACATATAGTGGGACACAAATAGATCATATATATGTTTGTGCTTGAATGCTTATTTGTACCCATTAGATGTGCTAGTATAGTCTAGTTTTGATGATTCATGCATTTAACTTGTATTCCTATTTTATCTATATTTTTCATGTTTTTATATTTAACTTCATGTATATGTCTATCTTGTCCAAACTATTGTTTATACATATACATTCTTTGAGCCACGTGCCTTCATGCATATACATTTGTGGACTCGTTATGTTTTGGATATGTATGTATACTTTAGTGTGTACTTGACATACATATGCCTTGAAGAAATCAAGTTTTGATGATTTTCGTGTTTTAAGGAATATCGAGCTTGAATGTCTATTTTCATGATTATTTGTGTCACATAACACTTGTACACTCACTTCATTTTAATGTTTCTCATGATTATGTTTTTCATGAGTATGTATGGGCTTTATGAACTTCGAGTGTTTAGTACCATGTGATTTACATGTAGTTCATGAAATATATTTTTGTTTTATTCATTGCTTGAAGGATTTCGTACTAGTTAACAAGCTTTTCCATTTAACTAGTTGCGGTATTCTTCGTTATGGTAGAGATTTTCAAACACTCTATATTTTTCAAACCTATCTTTGAAAACCCCTACCTTCTAAGGGCGGTTGGATGGGAGACCATGCCTTGTATGCTTTTTAGTGAAAATCATTTTAAAATTGAGTATGAAATGGGTGGTAGATGATATGAGGTATACACTTGATATTATTGTTGTTTCAATTAGTATCATTGGATCTTTTCAATTGGTATCAATATTGACATTTCTTGTATACTCATATATTGTTTTATGTATGTATGCTTTTATTTGATATCATCTATTTTGATTGGTACTCATTTTTCATACACCTATACATGTTTTATTTGTGCTTACTATATCCCTATATTGTTGAGCACAAATTTTGATTATGCAAAGCTTGATTTTTTAATGACTATCATGTTTCTATTAATGATTTTCAATTGGTATCTTAAACAAGCTTATGCATCGTTTTATTTGGTATTCATAAAGGGGAGAAAATTCGTATTTTTATCTTTCAATTGGTATTTTGTTTACCGTTGATTTCTACTCCACACTTTATGTTGAAAATTGATTTTATTTTTGGTATCATATGTTCTAAATGACAAATATTCACAATTGATATCAAGATTCTGTTTACTTTCAATTGGTATCTATTGATCTATTTCTTTCAATTGGTATCAAGATTTTATTTATTTTCTCACAATTGGTATCAATGCCTTATTTACTTTCAATTAGTATCTAAAAATTTGATTTGTTTTATTGAGAAATTCAAAATTTTGTTTACATAAGAATTAAAAATAAAACAAATTAGGGCTGTGACCCCTTTATTGATCCTTTGTTTTGAACAAAAGGGGGAGAAGAATAATTTTTATTGGTTTATTGTTTACCCCTTTGTTGATGATTGAGAAAAAGGGGGAGAAGAATTTGAGTTTATATGCATGATTTATGCATGATCTTGGTTTCATGTTTTGATATTGAGAACATGTTTTATTATTGGTAACAAGAGCATTATGTAATGTTTGGTATCAAGAGCTTTCATTATGTAAGTTTTGGTTTATGTAAGTTTTGGTTTATTGGTATCAAAAGCATTATGTAATTTTGGTATCAAAAGCATTCTTTAAAGAGAACATGTTTATGAAATTAAGAAAAAGAAGAAATAATTTGTTTTAACTTTTATTTGGTATCAAGAGCATGTTTTATACATTTTATTGTTTTTTTTTGCATATCTATTGGTATCAAGAGCCTGTTTATATGCATTTCATAGTTTTATGCATATCTATGCATTCTCATGTTTTATATTCATTGCATATATTTGTTGTTTTCTTCTATGCATGAGTTAAGGGGAGCTTCTTTGAAGCTTAACTTTAATCCATGCATATATAACTCCATAAGTTTTGTCATCATCAAAAATGGGGAGATTGTTGGCCCAAAGGCCTTCCACTCTAGTTTTGATGATGATTAACTCATGTAGTTATGTGTACTAATAATCTTGTGATTTTAGTTTCAGATCTTTAACCAAGCTATTAGTTGGTGATTGCTTTAAAACTCCGTGATCCGGAAGCTTTCACATGGTGATTCCAGAGCCCGAGCATCAAGATCATATATAGCACTCTTTGGAGTCAAGCTCGGAGTTTTGGAGTTTTGGATCGAGTCGGCTTGGAGACGGCGCTCTACAAGAAGACCTCGGTACCTAGTTTAGTTTTGTGTTTAGATCCATTTGTAAAGATTAGAATAGTATGATATGCTCAAGTTCACAATACACACACGTTTTATATTTTGATTTTGGTTTTCGGTTTGATTGGTTTAACCGATCTTGGTTTTCATGAATAGATAAGTATCAAAACAAGTTTACATGTGTTTATGTATATTAGACATGTTCTATATGCATGTATGCTTTATATCCTAGACAAACTTAATTTGATATACCTATTCATGTGTTTTAGGTTTTGTGTTTTAACAAAACATATTTTTGGAAACAAAGTCAAAAACTATGATATGTATATGTTTCTTGTATATTGGATTTCTATCCATATGCAACATGCCTAAAGTGTTTAAGTATCATGTTTTTTGTATTTAAATGAGTTTAGGA
Source organism: Agave tequilana (assembly GCA_038442645.1). NCBI lineage: Eukaryota > Viridiplantae > Streptophyta > Magnoliopsida > Asparagales > Asparagaceae > Agave > Agave tequilana. The sequence continues at coordinate 87,284 of JAVJIF010001653.1, read as the reverse complement.
AAAAATCAGATTTCCTATTGAAAAATCTAAGTTTGAAAAAATACAGTTTTTGATTTTTGGTAAATTTTCCTTAACACAAAAATGGTTCAAAATGTTTGAAATTTGTGTTGAAATTTTTAACACAAGTTTGTATTTCAATGTAAAATGATAAAACTATTTTGTGGATTTTAGAAGATTTATGGGAATTTTTAGAATTAAAAAGAACAAGTTTTTCTGTCCCAGAACTGCTTATGCCAGGCTCTGTCGGTCGACCGTACGGTCGACCGGACCAAGAACCGGTCGACTGTAGCGGTCGACCGACGTGCACAAGAACGTGCACGCTGGCTGCCCATTAAGCCGGTCAACCGCACGGTCGACCGACTGAAAGCAACCCACTTTCGGGTTGCTCCGGTCGACCGAGCGGTCGACCGGCCAGAGAGCCATTGCTCTCTGGTTCAGGGGCCGGTCGACCGGGCGGTCGACCTGTAGCAGCTAACGGTCAAAATCGACCGTTGGCCGGTCGACCGAAAGGTCAAATCTGCCTAAATTAGCTGCTAACGGCTAGTTTTGAAAAGGGGCCATATATACGCCATTGAAAAGAGGTTTTCTCTAAGAATTTTTTGTGCTAATATTTTCATACTCTCCAGTGTTTTCACAGCAATCAAAAGAAGTTTTGGGCTTAAACTTTACAATCTATTTGGTGTTTTTTCTAGGGTTTGGAAAATCAAAGAAAAGTGTTTTTGATTCAACTTCTATATCTTGATTTCAGTTTTTCCCAAGGATTTTCTTTGAGTATTTGTTTTCCATTCCTTTGGTTTTCTCCACACTTGAGCTACATCTACTATCCTATTCTATAGGGTCTTTGTGTTTGTGGAAAAAGAGATTGGTTTGTGATCTTTTGATCACCAAGTTGTAAACCCTATTTTTGTTTGGCTTTGTGCCTTTCCTTCATAGTGTTGAGGAGGTTGTGCAAGTGGGTTGCATCCCTCTAGTTGTGAGGTGATCCTTGTGTAGTTTTGTGTTTATCCCTCAAGTTGTGAGGTGATTGTTTTGGTTGGCTTGGTACTTTGCCTCTACTGAGAGGTTGTGGTTGTAAAAAGAGGAGTTGGGTACTCTTAGTTATTGTATTGCCCCAAATCCTTGGTGGAGGTTCCCTGTGTGGGAGTCCTTTATGGACAAGCTAGTGGATTCGAAATCCTTCTGGGTGAAGGCGGGGACGTAGAGCTGGGTACTCAAACCTTGAAATAAATCTTGTTGTTTGCGCTTGATCCATTGACTCTTACTCTTTCTCTCTCTCTCTTTGTATTGTGCCTTGCATTTTTTCATATTGATCATTCATATTTATATGCTTGGCTTGGTTGTGTGTGCATCACTTATTGGTTGCATTAAGTGTAATTGTAATTAGTTTTTAAATTTCGCATTTAGTTCATTAGATTAGTATTATCACCTATTCACCCCCCTCTAGGTGATTTCAGATGCAAGTCTATCCGATTTTTAAATTTCAATCAAGGGTTACTGTTATTGTTAGAAACAATGTCCAAATAAGTTACAGTAAAATCTAACAACTACAGCAGATGCAGAACTCAAAGTTAATGACTACAGAAGAAAATAGAAAACCTAACTCACTGGGATTGTCGCGATTGCGTGGATTTCCTTATGCTTCTGGTGTTCTGCCTCTTCAGGTAATGCTATGAAGTACTTATAATCCTTTGTAGATGTCAACTTCTTGTAACTGTCCCTGTACACACAAACATAGAAGAATTTAGTTAGAAAACAATATATACCGTTTCCTTCCCAGCAACAGCGCCAAAATTTGATTGCCAAAAAGAATAAAGAGAATATAAGAAGTGTATGTGGTTGGTTTTGACTTTGAACCTTTGCAATTTAACCGTGTAGCGAGGGCTATACGGGTCGAACCTCAGGGAGAGATGCGATGGAAGCGTTTAGGTATTGTAATTTTCGTACACCTTCTTCTTTTGTTTGGAAAACTTAAAGAAAGAGATTGGTTGAAAGAAGTTTGGTTTTAGTATCAATGTAGAGAAAGACCACAACCTACTAATAATCTATCACCATAAATAAATAATACCAACTAAAGATTACCTTCACGCTAAACTCTAAACATGATAGATTACTCTAGAATTCAAGCAAAACACATAAAACAATAACAAGGTTCTAATTAAAATAGCACTAGTTAAAATTTAACATTAAAATATCAAGACTGAAATCACCTGGGGGGGTGAATAGGTGATAATGCTAATCTAATGAACTAAATGCGAAATTTAAAACTAATTGCAATTAAACTTAATGCAACCAATAAGTGATGCACACATAACCAAGCCAAGCATATAAATATGAATTATCAATATGAAATAAAGCAAGGCACAATACAAAGAGAGAGAGAGTAAGAGTCAATGGATCAAGCGCAAACAACAAGATTTGTTTCGAGATTCGAGCACCCAGCTCTACTGAAGGATTTCGAATCCACTAACTTGTCCACAAAGGACTCCCACATAGGGGACCTCCACCGAGGATTTGGGGCAATACAATAACTAGGAGTACCCAACTCCTCTCTTTACAACCACAACCTCTCACTAGAGGCAAAGCACCAAGCCAACCAAAACAATCACCTCACAACTTGAGGGATAAGCACAAAGCAACACAAGGATCACCTCTCAACTAGAGGGATGCAACCCACTTGCACAACCTCCTCAACACTATGAGGGAAAGGCACAAAGCCAAGCAAAAATAGGGTTTACAACTTGGTGATCAAAAGATCACAAACCAATCTCTTTTTCCCACAAACACAAAGATCCTATAGAATAGGATAGTAGATGTAGCTCAAGTGTGGAGAAAACCAAAGGAATGGAAATCAAATAGTCAAAGAAAATCCTTGGGAAAATCTAGAAACCAAGATGAAGAAGTTGAATCAAAAACACTTTTCCCAAAAACTCTTTTCTTTGATTTTCCAAACCCTAAAAAAACACCAAATAGATTGTGCAAATTAAAGCCCAAAAACTTCTTTTGATTGCTGTGAAAACACTAGAGAGTAAGGAAAAATTAGCTCTTCAAATCTTAGAGAAAACTGGCCACTAATGGGGTATTTATAGCCCCTAAAAAAATATAGCCGTTGGCAGCTAAAACTGCTAGTAATGGCCTACCGGTCGACCGGACGGTCGACCGGCCAACGGTCGATTTTTGACCGTTGGCAGCTACCTGTCGACCGCCCGGTCGACCGGCCCCAGAAACAGAGAGCAACACTCTCTGTCCGGTCGACCGCTCGGTCGACCGGGAGCAACCCGAGAGTGGGTTGCTCTCAGTCGGTCGACCGGTCAGTCGACCGGCCGATTGACACGGCTACGTGAACAATCTTGTGCACGTCCCGGTCGACCGTTACGATCGACCGGCTCCTGGCCCGGTCGACCGTGCGGTCGACCGCCAGAGCCTGGCAGTTCTGTTTTAAGGATTGAAAACTTAGGTTTTTATTATCCAATTAAATCCCATAAAATCTCCAAAAATCTACAAAAATAGTTTTAGCATAATACAATGATATACAAACTTGTGTGAAAATTTTCAACACAAATTTCAGACTTTTTGAATCATTTTTGTGTTATGGAAATTTTGCCGAAAACCAAAAACCGTATTTTTTCAAACTTGAATTTTTCAATAGGAAATCTGATTCTTCTAAAACTCATCCAAATACAAAAACATGATATTTAAACACATTTAGGCATGTTGCATATGGATAGAAATCCAATATAAAGAAACATATACATATCATAGTTTTTGACTTTATTTACAAAAATATGTTTTGTTAAAACACAAAACTAAAACACATGAATAGGTATATCAAATTAAGTTTGTCTAGGATATGAAGCATACATGTATATAGAACATGTCTAATATACATAAACACATGTAAACTTGTTTTGATACTTATCTATTCATGAAAACCAAGATCGGTTAAACCAATCAAACTGAAAACCAAAATCAAAACATAAAACGTGTGTGTATTGTGAACTTGAGCATATCATACTATTCTAATCTTTACAAATGGATCTAAACACAAAACTAAACAAGATACCGAGGTCTTCTTGTAGAGCGCCGTCTCCAAGCCGACTCGATCAAAAACTCCAAAACTCCGAGCTTGACTCCAACGAGTGCTATCTATGATCTTGATGCTCGGGCTCTGAAAACAACATGTGAAAGCTTCCAAACCATCTTGTTGAAGCTAATCACCTACTAATATCTTGAATAAAGATCTGAAACTAAAATCACAAGATTATTAGTACACATAACTACATGAGTTAATCATCATCAAAACTGGAGTGGAAGGCCTCTGGGCCAACAAAGACAATAGTCAAGTATAGATAAACAAAAATAGTTAAAGAGTACTAGCAAGTAATTGACCTAATTGTCATCATCATATGCCTTTAAGATAAACCAAGGGTTCAAGCATGCATGGAATTTAATTGGGTTCTCTATTCAATACTATAGGTCCATGGTGGTGATATTAGCAAGTCATGAAAAATGGATTTAGTTACTCACGATGAAAAACTCCGCCAGTGCTCCGTTCACTGCCTGTCCAAACCAGGATAAAGGAGAAGGGTTGTGGTAGGCCTGTGACAACCAACGTAAAATATTATCACATACTATGAACATAAACAAAGAATTAAATTTCGTTGGGGCGTCCCCTACTGAGCAACGCGCTATATCAGAGCCCGGGTGTAGTGAAAAGTAGGCAAGGGTTGCTAGGTCATCATCGAAAAATGACGCGCCATATCAGCACCTGGATGTGGTGTCAAATGAGAAAGGGTTCCCATACTTTTATGAGCAGGTGAGGGTAAAAAAAATAGCTCATGAATATAGGATTAGGTTAGCATAATGAAACATAGGTTCTCTTACAGGTAAATTAGCAGAGTTAGTTGATGCAATGGCTATACAGAATGTTAGTATTTTGTGTGTACAGGAAACTAAGTATAGGTGAAAAAGCTAGAATTATAGAGCCTTGGGGTTATAAACTTTGGTATATTTGTAGAGATAGAAATCATAATGGGTGGGTGTGATCATAGATAAACAATTGCTTCAGAATGTAGTGAAGGTTAGGAGAAAGGATGATAGGATTTACTAGTTAAACTTATTTTGGGTAGGGAGATTTTTAATGTTATTAATGCTATGCACCATAAATAGGACTTGATGAGTTAAGTAAGCATCAATTTTGGGAGGATTTAGATGAGATTGTGTAAGGCATATCCAGTAGAAAAAAGCTTTTATAGGCGGTGACCTCAATGGGCATGTAGGAACTAATCGTTATGGGTTTGATAGTGTATATGGAGGATTTAGGTTTGGGAAAGAAAATGAATTGGATAACTCGATTCTAGATTTTGTTTTGTTAAATGATTTGATCTTAGTGAATACTTAGTTTAGGAAGAGAGAGTCTCACTTGAACACTTTTAGAAGTGGATCAAGTGCGAGCCAAATAGATTTCTTTTTAACTATAAAAATAGATAGAGGTTGTGTATGGATTGTAAGGTAGTATCGGGTGAGAGTATAGTAACCCAACATAAACTCTTAATTTTAGATGTCCAGATTAGAAGGAGATTTAAAAAGATTAACGTAAGTTAGATCCTATGATTAAGTGGTGGAGACTAAACGAAGGTAACCAAAAGTTTTTGTAGATCAAGTAGTACATGAAGTAGATTGAAAAGCCCAAGATGATCCCAATGCAACATGGAACAAAATTGCTAGCAGCATTTAAAGAGTAACTAAAAATATACTTGGTGAGTCGTATCACGAGGTATCCACTATGTAAGGACAAATCATGGTGGAATGAAGAGGTAAAAGCTATCATTAAGATCAAATGAGAGTCTTATAGAGATATGAAGAATAATTGTGATGGAGTGAGTTTTGAGAGGTATAAGCTAGCCAAGAAGGAGACTAAAAAATCTATTCAGAATGCAAGAGCTAAAGTATACAAAGAAGTTTATGAAAAGTTAGACACCAAAGAGGTTGAAAATGATAAATATAGAATTGCTCGAATAAGGGAGAGAAGACCAGAGATTTATGTACTGTGAGGTGTGTCAAAGATGAGGATCAGAAGATTTTAGTTCGAGATGAAGAAATCAAAGAAAGATGAAAGAGTATTTTGACAAATTGTTCAATGGTAGTTCTACTCAAGACTTGGATGACCTTACCATTCCGTGTCAGGATATGAAACATAATTATATGCGTAGAATTAGCGAATCTGAAGTTAAAGAGATCTTGAAGAGGATAAAGTTAAGGAAAGCTATTGGCCCGGATGGAATTCCTATTGAGGTATAAATATGCTTAGGAGAGGTGGGCGTGAGATGGCTGACAAACCTTTTTAATAAGATCTTGCTAACTAAAAAGATGCCAAATGACTGGAAGAGTACCTTAGTACCTCTATATAAGAACAAGAGTGATATCTAGAGTTGTTCAAACTATCATGGAATAAAACTCATGTGTCACACTATGAAGCTTTGGGAAAAGGTAATTGAACACAGGTTAAGGCAGAATGTTACAATATCTGAGAACCACTTTGGTTCATGCCGGGCGATTGATGACAGAGGATATTCATTATCTTCGTCAACTTATAGAGCGATTTCAAGAGAGGAAGAGAAATTTGCATATAGTCTTTATTGATTTAGAAAAGCTTATGATAAGGTGCCACGAGAGGTATTATGGTGGACATTAATAAAAAGGGAGTCCCAATCAAATATATTGACATAATCAAGGATATGTACGATGGAGAGTGGTAAATGTTAGAACTTGTGGAGGCATAACAAGTATTTTTTCTATCACAATTGGATTGCATCAAGGATCTGCATTGAGTCCATTCTTATTTGCCATAGTAATAGATGAGCTTACTAGAGCTATTCAGGATAAGATACCGTGGTGCATGTTATTTATTGATGATTTGTCCTAATCGATGAGACGAGAGCTGGGGTAAATGCCAAATTGGAGTTATGGAGGTAAACTCTAGAATCTCCAGGTTTTAGATTAAGTAGAGCCAAAACAGAGTATATAGAGTCTAAATTCAGTATATAGGAAATCTGAGATTATAGTATTGTGAGACTAGATGGACAAGAAATACCGATGAGCAGTCATTTTAAGTACTTGGGTTCTATTATCCAAAGGATGGGGAGATCGATAGTGATGTCAACCATAGGATCCAAGCCGGCTCGTTGAAATGGAGGAGTGCAACAGGAGTCTTATGTGATCATAATATTCCGTTATGGCTGAAGGGAAATGTTTATCAGACCGCTATTAGGACAGCTTTGTTATATGGCACAGAATATGCCCAGAAGATGAGTGTAGTAGGGATGCGCATGCTTTGTTAGATGTATGGTAACACGCCGAGAGATAAGGTGAGAAATGAGGATATTCATACTAAGATAGGTGTAGCCTCTATAAAAGAGAAGATGAGAGAAAATCGCCTACGATAGTTTGGTCATGTGCGACGTAGACCTACAGATGCGCCATTCCGGCGAGTAGAGCATATCAATTTTGGGCAAGTTAAAAGAGCGCAGGGAGACCAAAGAAAACATGGATGGAGGTAATACGACAAGATATGGAGGCTAAAGGTCTTAGTGAAGGCATTTTGCTCGATAGGAATGAGTGGAGAAAGCTGATCCATGTGCCCGATCCGGCGTAATTCTCTTTTGGTTCATGTAGCCTACCCCAAATACTTTGGACAAATGGCCTAGTTGTTGTTGTTTGTTGTAGTTACTCAGGGTGAAAGAAAAATGAAGCATAGTTTTTGAATAAGAAGATTGCATGAAATAAAGAAAAATAAAGAACAAAAAGCAAGTAAATAATAAAGGAGATATGAAAAGAATAAAAGCACCTGGTATTGATATGTCACCTCAAATTACATTGGCTTCTCCTTCTTACAAATCTTCTTCAAAGTAAAGAAACTTGAAAATTATAATGAAAATTTAGAAAGAAAATAGATCTAAAGAAAATCTTAAACTTTTGAGATGTCTCTCCTCTGTTGCTCTTCAGGGTATTTATAGGAGATCTTAGAAGTAGAGCCTCAATTAAACACCTCCCAAAAACTCGACACACACGGCCTAGAATAGTCGTGTTTCCGCGGCGAAAAAGGGGTCGCCGTGGCATTTTTGTGTGGGTTTGGTCACGCACTTTGGCGTGTGGCTTCACCTCGTCCATTCATGTGGAGATCTATCCTCAGAATCTTCGTTTGACCCCCGAATTTTGAAATGTTTCAATCTCCTAGATAACTAGGAGATCAAATTATCTCTAGATCCGGGTTAAATTCAAATTTTCTCTCCTTTATCTTTGACCTGTGTAAGCAACCAAAATTTAAATAGAAGTCCACCTTTAGGGACGAGGATTTATCTTGTTCTATGCTTTTCCTTCTCTAGGTTTTAAATTAAATTAATTTAAAACCCAAATTTAAATGGGATGACTAGAAGCTTCCTTTCTCTTCCTAATTAAACTTTACTTTCATAATAATTGTGGGCTTTTGACTTCTTTTGGGCTTTCTCTTAGATTATGGCAGCCTGCACATTACTAAATAATAAATAAATTAAATAGTAATATTTTATAAAAATTAAGTATGAAATGTGATTAAAAATATGCATTATTGATGACCAATCAGAATGTAATAACAAATATGCAATATATGTGTCCAAACACACCCCCACACCTATCTTTTGCTTGTTCTCGAGCAAACAATAAAACAGAACTAACCTAACCCACTTTCATAGAAATCACGGTTGCACTTAGCACGTTTAACAAGCTGTTAAACCTCTAGGTTATCGCTAGAGGATGAGTTTTATCTCATGAGGGTTTTAAGTTTACACCTACAAAATCCATAAAGGAAAAATAGTGTTAGTATTTTCGAAAACACATTTTGAAAAGAAGAGAAAATATTTGAAGTGTTTTTACAAGAATTAAATAATCTATAATTATAGGAACACCAAACTATTCATCCCTAGACTTAGTATCTATTCAAAAACTTGTTATCAATCAAGGTAGAAGCCAAACTGTATTTCTCATCTAGTCTATTATTTTTCCCTAAGTCATGTGCATCTTCGTGATCATGAATAATTGATTAAGGATTCTTCAACTCTAACTCTTATACCCTTATTTTTACATACTTTTGGTGGTAATATCCCTTTATTCTATTAGGTTTTCTAATTCGCCTATATAACGAGTCTTTAGTCGGTGACTCCCAAACCGGACGGTTTTAGGGTACCAGGTGAGAAACACCCCAAGGACTTAAGGACTCGAGCAAATAAGGCCTCAAAACTAAGGTTTTTTATTGATTATATGGATCACTTTTAGGGTGAATACTTATGCTTTATGAGGCACAAATACCCAGCTTAATCAGAGGATTTTTAAACATATTTCTTTTTTTTAAATAAGACATAAGAATCTTTGTCTTTGAATCCTAAGTGTGTAAGTGTATAAAGTATGCATAATTTATCAAGATAAACATCAAGGCTAAATTACTTTTTCAATTTTTTCTTCCTAGCCTTAGAATCAAACAAATCATCTTTATTTTGACTAAGTATAAGAAATCCTAATTATGGTTCTTTTATTCCTTAAAATTAACTTATTCTTATAAAAATTAGTTAAAATATAGTTTCTCTTTTTCAAGAAGTTTTTTTTTTTTTGGAAGAAGAAAAATCTATGTTAAGAAAACCTATGTTAGAACCTGCCCCTACACCTATCTTATGCATTGTCCTCAATATATGAATGAATGTGTAGCATGATATAAACTTAAGAATATGAAGGGTACATAGCAACTAATGAGGATGAGTGGATATCATCCGCTATTGCCTAGCTGAAAAAGATGAACAAGAGGAAAAAAAACAAAAAAATATAATACAGCAATGGATCTCTAGCATGTATAGAGATCAGTCCTGATTAACAAGATCTTCTAGAAGGATTTTCTCCACTTTTGGGCTCAGATACTCATGGTATGATTTTAAACGATAGCCATTCACTTGAAAGGTGGTACCATCCCTGGCATTGTGGACCACTATTGCACCATGTGGATGCACCTTATGAACAATGCAAGGACCGGTCCAATGAGATTTCAATTTTTCTAGAAAGAGATGTACTCGTGAATTGTAAAGCAGATCTTTTCTGTCAAAATCATTACGAGTTATGACCTTGTCATGCATCATTTTCATGCAGTCCTTGTACCATTTTGAGCAGTCATATGTATCATTTCTTATCTTTTTAAGCTCATCAAGTTGAAGATTTCTGGACTCTCCTGCCTTATCAAGATTAAAATTTAGGTACTTGATCGCCCATTAAGCTTTGTGTTCTAACTCAATAGGAAACTCGCAAGCTTTGTCATAGATTAACTTGTATGGAGATATTCCAATAGAAGTCTTGAATGTAGTTCTGTATGCTCACAAGGCATCAGTCAATCAAAGAGGCCAATCTTTCCTAGTGGTGTTCATAGTTTTTTCTAGAATGATCTTGATTGCACAGTTGAAAACTTCTACATGGCCGCTAGTCTGTGGATGGTAAAGGGTGGCTACCCTATGATTGATATAATATTTTTTTATTAAGACTTCAAATGTACGATTGCAGAAATATTTTTCACCATTGCTAGTGATAGCACGAGGAAAGTTAAAACGAGAAAATACATTCTCTTTCAAGAAGTTTACCATAACTTTGTGGTCATTAGATCTACATACTACAGTCTCTATCATTTAGAGATGTAGTCAACTACCATAAGAATATATTAGTATCCATGAGACATAGGGAAGGGACCCATAAAGTCGATGCCCCAAACATCAAGATTTTGACAACTAATTATCAGGTTTAATAGAATTTCATTCTGTATGTAATTTTCCCTAATCGTTGACAATGATCACAAGATTGACAGCAGACATGAGCATCCCAAAAAAAAGTGGGCCAATAAAATTACACTGTAAAATTTTTGCAGCGGTCTTTTTCCCACTAAAATGACAACCACAGGCTTGGTCATGGCAAAATAAAAGAATGTTCCTGAAGTCAGAGTCAGGAACACAACGTCAATGATTTGATCGGGACAATATTTAAACAAATATGGTTTGTCCCAAAAGAACCATTTGACCCTAGCTTAGAAACACAATCGTTCTTGCTTAGTCCATGAAATTGTTGGCCCAGAGACTCTTCACTCTAGTTTTGATGATGATTAACTCATAAAGTTATAGTTTACTAATAATCTTGTGATATTTAGTTTCAGATATTTGATCAAGATATTAGTAGGTGATTAACTTCAATAAAGGTGTTTTGGAGCTTTCACATGGTGATTCAAGAGCTCGAGCGTCAAGTTCACATCTAGCACTGGTTGGAGTCAAGCTCGGTGGATCACGTTTGGATCGAGTCAACTTGGAGAAGGAGGTCTACAAGAAGACCTCGGTTTGTTTAAATCTTATTGTAAAGATTAGATAGTGTGATATGCTCAAGTTCACAATACACACACAAGTTTCATGTTTTAGTTTTGGTGTTCAGTTTAACCGATCTTGGTTTTCATGAATAGATAGAATCAATATAAGTTTACATGGTTTAATATATATTAGAGTTGATCTATATACATCTATACTTCATATACTTTGAAAAACTTATTTTGATAAGCCTATTCATGTGTTTGGAGTTTTGTATTTAAACAAAACTTAATTTTGGATTTAATGTCAAAAACATAGATATAAATCTTGGATTCTATCCATATACAACATGCTTAAAAGTTGTTTCAATATCATGTTTTTGTATTTATATGAGTTTTGGAGAAAACGAATTTCCATTTCAAAAATCCAAGTTTTGAAAAATACAGTTTTTGGCTTAAGGCAAATTTTCAAAAACATAAAAATGGTTCAAATTGTTTAAAATATGTGTTGAATTTTTACAACACATATTTGTATTTCAAAGATCTAATTAGAACTGATTTTTGTGGAATTTATGTGATTTTATGATATTTAATTAAAGATAAAAACTCAAGTTTTTAAATCCTATAATGGCTAGACTGGCTATCTGCCGGTCAACCGGACCGGTCGACCGAGGCAGAAGTCGGTCGACCGGTCCGGTAGACCGACGTGCACAGGACGTGCACGCAGCCAGGCTGGTGGGCCGATCGACCGCCAGAGAGCTTCTGCTCTCTGGAAAAGGCCCCTGTCAACCGGCAGAGAGTACTGCCCTTTGTATCCAGCTCCGGTCGACCAAGCGATCGACCGGCCAAAAAGCCGTTGCTCTCTGGATCCAGGTCCGGTCGACCGAGCAGTTGACCAGTGTGCTCAACGGTCATAAATTTGACCGTTGGCCGGTCAACCGCCCCGTCGACCGGAAGGGCAAATTTGCCCTTTCCTGCTGCCAACGGGCAGATTTAGATTGGGGCTATAAATACCCCATATCCTTTGCTGATTTGCTTAAGATTTCAGGAGAGAAAATTTTCACATCCTTTAAGTGTTTTTCAGCAAGAAGTTTTGGGTTCAAAAGTTTTAATCTTTATTTGTTTTTAAAGTGTTGGAAATTCAAAGAAATTAAAGTCTTTTGGGAATTGATTTTTGGTCTAAAATTCTATATTTATTTGGAGATTTTTTTCAATCATTTTTCTTTGTTCCAAACACTTTATATTCTCACACTTGAGCTATCATATCTATCCTATTTATTAGGATCTTGTTTTTGTGAGAAAGAATTAGTTTGTGGTTGTTAATACCACCAAGTTGTAAACCCTCCTTTATTTATGATATCCCTCTAGGGAGAGGTGATTGAATTGATATCCCTCTTAGGGTCTGTTTGGTTGTCGTAACTGGCCGTAATTCATAGTTATAATTGGTAAAGTCTTTTACAATTGTAAATGAGTTACATGTATGTAATTTTTACGATGTTTGGTTGGTAATATAAAATTGTAAAGTGAGAAAGTGTATTGTATTTTACGGTGTTTGGTTGTCGTAATGTATAAGTCGGAAGTGAAAAAGTTGACCACAAAATTAACTATTTGGTGATTTTAAAAGTTTTAATACTGCAAATAAATATTAAAAAAATTAAATATTAAAAAATGTTAATATTAATATAAAAATATTACAAATTTGTATGACCATAAAATTAACTGTAACTGAGCTGTAAGTGAGTGGAACTGGGTTGCAAGTGAGTGTTAGTTGAGTTACGTAAGTCTTTTACGAATTACGGTCCAAACAAACGCCGTAGTTGTAACTGGGTAGTAAGTCATTTATGAATTACAGAGTTTTACGCGAAACAAACGGCCCATTGGAGTGCTGGCTAAGTGCCTTATCCCTCAAGTGTGAGGTGATTGTGATTGTGTGGCTTTGTGCCTATCCCTCATTTGTGAGGTTGATCATTATTTGTCTAAGTGCCTATCCCTCTAAGTCTAGAGGTGATTTGTGTTGTGCTTTGCCTCTAGTGAGAGGTTGTATTGATTGAGAGAGGAGTTGTGTACTCCCGGTTGTATTTACCCAAATCCTCAGTGGAGGTTCCCTGTGTGGGAAGTCCTGTGTGGATGAGTTAGTGAAAATCCTTCTGTGTGAAGGCGGGGACGTAGAGCTGTGTACTCGAACCTCGAAACATATCTTTGTGTTTGCGTTTGATCCGCTTTCTCTAACTCTCTCTCTTATATTGTGTCTTGCATTGTTTCATATTGTTCATTCATATTTATATGCTTGGTATTGATTGTCTGTGTGCCTCACTTGTGTTGAACCAAGAGAGCTTCATATAGCACCTCAACTCTTATTTAGAGGAATTTAGAGGAGATAGTCCAGAGCCCTTCACCAGAAATTCGGCTACACTCTTTGGTTACACTAAGTGTGTTGTATTTAGTTTTTAATTCTGAATTATTTTGTCATAGATTAGCATTACACCTATTCACCCTCCTCTACGTGTACTTTCAATTGGTATCAGAGCCTACGCTCCTGATATTAGGTTTAACCACCTAGGAGTGAGATCTTGGTTGCTAATCTAGATTTACATTTGCACACTTATATTGTTTACACACACTCATGGACTTGATGACCCCTCCTATGTTTGATACTTCCAACATTGTTGTTTGGAAGACTAGGATGTCCATGTACCTAAAAACCCTAGGCTTGCATGTATTCCTTGCCGCTACTAAGAAATCCTATTTTGGTAATAGTAAGTATATAGAGGCCAATGCACAAGCCATAATGGCATTTAGAAGCACACTTAACAAGAATATTTGTGTATGGTTTCTCATTGTGATTCCGCTTTTGCAGTGTGGAACACTTTGACCTCCTCTGAGCTTCAAACGCCAAGCATTGTGGAGAAGAAATCTAGTAAGGATGGATCTGAACGTTGCTACATGGTCCAAGGGAATGACTCCCTTGAGGTATATTTGAAATCTCAACTAGATGATAGTTCTAGTTCTTCAAGTAATGATCATATTGATGCCGAAGCATTAAATGAAGAACTATCTATTGTATGTGAAAAATTGTTAGAAAAATATAATCTTTTGAAAAAGAAAAGTTTTGCTTTAAAAGAAGAAAATAAAAATTTGTCTTCTAAACTTGATGTTGTTTTGCAAGAGAAGGTTGAGATTTCAAATGAACATGACTCATTGAAATCCCAACTTGACCTTGCACTAAAAGAAAATGAACTTTTTGAGAAACAAAAATGATTGTGACAAAGTTTTGAAGAAAAAAGAAATCTTGACTTCAAAACTTAATAATATTTTAAAAGAAAATAATTCTTTGAAAAACAAAATTGAATTGGTTTCAAAAGAATTGAAAGTTTGCTTAAATGAAAATAAATCTTTGAAAAATATTTTGTCTTCACATGTTTGCCATGCTAGTATAGCTTCATCATCTAGCTTATCTATTACATGCACCTCTTCTTTTAATATTATTGAAAATTATATAATATCTTAAAGAAGAGTGTTGATTGTTTGGGCTCCACTTTGAGCCAATATGTCGTGAACCACTCACGGTTAGAATCCATGTTTCGCAAGAAATAAGTTCCACCTATGCATGCACACAAACTAACTACGGCATACACGCGCCCCTCATGTTTATGCACACAACACTATGTACGCTCATGTGTACACTTGTACACATTGTGGACGTAAGGGCCACCTTGCTAAGTTTTGTTATGATAGAGTACATGATGTAAATTTAACAAATAAATTTATTTGGGTTAGGAAAGGTGCTAACCCTCATGGACCCAAAAGAGTATGGGTACCAAAATTCACCCCTATTTTATTTAATGTAGGTGTGGGCTCTCACATGACGTGAGAGTGATAGTGCCTTGAGGAAGATACGTTCCGAGCTTAATGATGACTATTTTGGATGCATCACTTTCAAGGAGAGTTTGGTGGGAGGACCACCATGATTTGGAGATATAGAGATGTGCCCTCTTGATTTTGGTAACGATCTCTAATCCCATTTATGTTTACATGCTTTCATTATTGATTTTAACATGTTTTAATGTTTCATGATTATTATGATAAATGCCATGATAATTAGATTAGTGATATACATGATTAGTATTTGAGATACACCCATGTTTGTATGTACCCATATTTTGTGTTCTCATTATAGTTTAGCTATTATGTATATCATAGCTCTAATAACATGTGCATTTACTTAATGATCATCTTGGTTTATACTTTTCGTTTTATACTTCATGTTTTGATTACATGTTTAGATGTTAGTTTTCATTAAAACTTGAGTATATACCTGTACAACTAGTGAGGAACAAATAAATTATTAAATGTTTATGCTTGATTGCTCATTTGTACTAGATGTACTAGTATAGCTTAGTTTTGATGATTCATGCATTTTGACTTGTATTTCCTATTTTTGGACATGTTTTCATGTTTGTGATTAGCTTCATGTATATGTCCATTTTGTCTAACCTAATAGTTATACATATACATCCCTGAGCCACTTGCCTTCATGCATATATATTTGTGGGCTCGTTCATGTTTAGATATGTATGTATACTCTAGTTTGTACAAAACATACATATGCCTTGAAGTTGTATTATTGAAAATTAAATTTTAATGATTTTTGTGTTTTCGTTTATAAAGGAATTTTACATTGAGCTTATTGACTATTTCTATGACTTTGTCTTTCACATTATACTTGTACACTCACATCATTCTTGTTTACTCATGATTTGTTTTCATGAGACTATATGTGCTTATAGACCTTTGAGTGTTTGATGATCATGTGATTTTCATATTTCATGGATATTCTCTTGTTTTAGTCCTTGCTTGAAGGATTTCGTACTAGTTTACAATTTTGTCATATAACTAGTTGCGTATTCTTCATTTTGGTAGAGTTTTCAATTGTGTTAAAACTATTTCAAATTTATTTTTGAAAACCCTTACCCATAAGGGTGGTTGATTGGGTGACCATGTCTTATATGCTCTTTATTGAAAATCAATTTAAACATGTGCATGAAATGGGTGGTAGGGAGTATGAGTTATACACTTGATTTTCATTATGCTTTCAATTGGTATCACAATTGATATTTATTTTGTATACTCATATTTATTTCTATATATATATACTTCAACTTCAAATAGTATCAATTTTGATTGGTATTTAACTTTTCATACATATATATGTATTTTGATTGTGCTTACTATATCTCTATATCTTTAAGCACAAATTTTGTTATGCTAAGCTTGATTTAGTCCTTAATGACAATTATTTTTAAATTGGTATCTTATACAAGCTTATGCATCGTTTCCATTAGTATTTCATAAAGGGGAGAAATTTATGTTTTACCTTTCAATCGGTTTTGTTTACCTTTGGTATCTTACTCTCACTCTTTATGTTGAAAAATGATATCTTAGTTTTCAATTGGTTTCCTACGCTCCCAATGAAAAATTATTTTCAATTGGTATATGTTTCATTTTCAATATTGGTATCAAGAATATTAAATTGATATTATTCTCTATTTGGTATCTTTATTGCAAAATGATTTTAGTGTTTAACCAAAAAGATTGGTTTATGTTTTTCAATTGGTATCAAAAGTGTAAAATATTTTTAATTGGTACTAATTTTTACAATTAGTATCAAGATTACCTATATGTTTATATCTTTCAATTGATATCAAAATTTTTGTTGGTTTCTTCAAAATGTTTTGTTTATTTTTAATTGGTATCATAAATTGGTATCATGATGTTTCGATGTATACCTTCATGCTAAATTGATATATATTTCAATTGATATCATAATGTTTTGATTTGTATTTCTTGTATGCAAGGGAAGCTTAACATCTTCTCTTTATGTTGAGTATATTGTTGGCCCAAAGGCCTTCCACCCTATTTTTGATGATGATTAACTCATGTAGTTATGTTTACTAATTATCTTGTGATTTTAGTTACAGATCTTTGATCAAGATATTAGTTGGTGATTGCTTCAAAAGAGGAGTTTGGAAGCCTTCACTTGGTGATTCAAGAGCCCGAGCATTAAGTTCATACATAGCCTTGCTCGTTGGATCACGGAGTTTTGGATCGGGTCTACTTGAAGATGGAGGTCGTCAAGAAGACTTAGGTATCCATAGTTTAGATAGTGTGTTTAGATCCATTTGTAAAGCTTAGTATAGTTGATATGCTCAAGTGCACAAACACACACGTTTCATGTTTGGTTTTTGGTTTTCATGAATAGTTGATCAAAACAAGTTTAATTGATATATGTATAGTTGTTTCATTCTATATATGCATGCTTAACTTTTAAACAAACTTATTTTGACTTTCCTATTCATGTATTGAAAAATCCAAGTTTGATAAAAATACATGTTTTGATTTTTTTGGTAAAAATGTTAAGAAACAAAAATAGTTCATATTGATTGATATTTGAGCCAAACTTTTTATCACATGTTTATGTATCAATGCAAAATGATAAAACTATTTTTGGGTATTTTTAAAAAGACTTAAAAGATTTTCTGAGCTAATTTTTCCCTACTCTCTGGTTTTAAAAAGAAGTTTTTAAAAGAGTTTAAAGAGCAAAAAGATTCATCTTGTTTGTTTTTAAGTGTTTTGTTATTTTCAAAGAAAATAGGTTTTTGGGAATTGGTTTCTTGTTTTTCATTTCTATATCAATTTGGTTTTTTTCCCAAGAGATTTTCTTTGATCAAAACACTTTGTTTTTCCACACTTGAGCTATCTTCTATCCTATTCTATTTAGGATCCTTGTTTGTGGAAAAAGGAAAGAGGTTTGTGGTTGAGATATACCACTTGTTGTAAACCCCTTGATTTCTTGTATCCCTCTTGGTGAGGTTGATTTGGGTTGGTGTTTGCTCCCTCTTTGGTAGAGGTTGAGATTGTGGTTTGCTCCCTCTAGTGAGAGGTGAAGATTTGGTTTGTAACCCTCTTCGGTAGAGGTGTTGATTAGTTGTTGTATTGGCTACGGGCCTACCCCTCGGTTGTGAGGCAGTGTTTGAGAGAGGAGTTCGGTACTCCCTTTGTTGTAACAAATCCTCTTCGGTAGAGGTTCCCTTGGTGGGAGATAGTGGATTGGTAATCCTTCACGGTGGTGAAGGCGGGGATGTAGAGCTAGGGGCTCGAACCTCGAAACATATCTTGGCCTTTGCGTTTGATCCATTGTCTCTCAACTCTCTCTCTCTTTACATTTGTGCAAAGCATCTTTCATTATTCATATTATTCATTGCTTGTGTTGTGCCTTGCATATTTCATATTGCTATATCTTGTATATGCTTGGTTGTTTGTGTGTGCCTCACTTGTACTTAACCACAAGAGCTTCATATAGCACCTCAACCCATATCTAGGGGAATCAAGAGGAGTTAGTCCAGAGCCCTTCACGGGGAATTCGGCTACACTTGTGTGTTGTATTAAGTGTGTTGCAAAATTTGCATTAGCTTCCGCATTTAGAGCATTTAGTTCCTAGATTAGCACTTACACCTATTCACCCCCCCCTCTAGGTGTGCTTTCATATATGTCATATTGAAGTGATTGACTTTTCTTTGGTATTTAGTACACGTGCGTAGAGGGAGCTTCACATCTTCTTTTATACATTGCATATTATACTTTATGTGGTTAGGGTTTAGTCATCTCTTTTTATATAAATTCATGTATGCAGGGGGAGTTAACTTCACGTCTCTCCTCTTCATGAATGTATATAGCATATATACCTTTATCGTTTGATTTATGCAAAAAGGGAGAAAAATATTATTTATGCCCTTTATTGTTTGTACGCCTTTGTTGATGAATTGACAAAAAGGGGGAGAGATATTTTGGAGTTTGATATATGCATGTTGTTTATATGCATGTTTGTTTACATTTATTATCTTTTACCATTGGTATCAAGAGCATCTTTTACCATTGGTATCAAGAGCATCTTTTGTTGGTATCAAGAGTTTTTTATTTGTATCAAGAGCAACATTTTTTTTAAGAATATTTTATTTTAAAATTGGTATCATGAGCATATTTATTTCATTGGTATCAAATATCATGTTTATACATATTAATGTTGAGCATTTATGACATATCTTTATTGTTTATTAATATGCATGAGTTAAGGGGGAGCTTATATGAAGCTTAACTTTATTCCATGCATATATAACTCTATGAGTTTTGTTATCATCAAAAAGGGGGAGATTGTTAGCCTAAAGGCCCTTCACTCTAGTTTTGATGATGATTAACTCATGTAGTTATAGTTTACTAATAATCTTGTAATATTTAGTTTCAAATATTTGATCAAGATATTAGTGGGTGATTAGCTTCAACAAAGGTGTTTTGGAGCTTTCACATGGTAATTCAAGAGCTCGAGCGTCAAGTTCACATCTAGCACTCGGTTGGAGTCAAGCTCGGTGGATCACGTTTGGATCGAGTCAACTTGGAGATGGAGTTCTATAAGAAGACCTCGGTTTGCTTAGTTTAAGTTTGTTTAGATCTCATTATAAAGATTAGATAGTGTGATATGCTCAAGTTCACAATACACACATAAGTTTCATGTTTGATTTTGGTGTTCGGTTTAACCGATCTTGGTTTTCATGAATAGATGGAATCAAAACAAGTTTACATGGTTTAATGTATATTAGATTTGATCTATTTACATCTATGCTTCATATACTTAGAAAAACTTATTTGATAAGCCTATTCATGCGTTTGGAGTTTTGTATTTAAACAAAACTTAATTTTGGATTTAATGTCAAAAATATAGATATAAATTGTTATATGTATATTGGATTCTATCCATATACAACATGCTTAAAAGATATCATATATTTGTATTTAAATGAGTTTTGGAGAAAACGAATTTCCATTTCAAAAATTCAAGTTTTGGAAAATATAGTTTTTGGTTTAAGACAAGTTTTCTAAAACACAAAAATGGTTCAAATTGTTTAAAATATATGTTGAATTATTATCACACATATTTGTATTTCAAAGATCTAATTAGAACTAATTTTTGTGAAATTTATGTGATTTTATGAGATTTAATTAAAGATAAAAACTCAAGTTTTTAAATCCTATAATGGCTGGACTGGCTGTCTGCCGGTCGACCGACGTGCACAGGACGTGCACGCAGCCAGGCTGGTGGCCGATTGATCGGGCCGGTCGACCGCCAGAGAGTTTCTGCTCACTGGAAAAGGCCCTGGTCGACTGACCGGTCGACCGGCAGAGAATTCTGCTCTCTGTATCTAGCTCCGATCGACTGAGCGGTCGACCAGCCAGAGAGCTGTTACTCTCTAGATCCAGGCTCGGTCGACCGGTGGGCTCAATGGTCATAAATTAAATTGTTGGCCGGTCGACCGCCCGGTCGACCGGAAGGGCAAATTTGCCTTTTCCTGTTGCCAACGGGAAGATTTGGATTGGGGCTATAAATACCTCATATCCTTTGCTAATTTAATTAAGATTTCAAGAGAGAAAATTTTCACATCCTTTAAGTGTTTTTCAGTAAGAAGTTTTGGGTTCAAAAGTTTTAATCTTTATTTGTTTTAAAGTGTTAGAAATTCAAAGAAATTTGAGTCTTTTGGGAATTGGTTTTGGTCTAAAATTCTATATCTATTTGGAGATTTTCTCAAGCATTTTTCTTTGTTCCAAAAACTTTATTTTCTCACACTTGAGCTATCATATCTATCCTATCTATTAGGATCTTATTTTTGTGAGAAAGAATTAGTTTGTGGTTGTTAATACCACCAAGTTGTAAACCCTCCTTTATTTGTGATATCCCTCTAGTGAGAGGTGATTGAGTTGATATCCCTCTTAGTGAAGAGGTGATTATTGGAGTGGTGGCTAAGTGCCTTATCCCTCAAGTGTGAGGTGATTGTGATTGTGTGGCTTTGTGCCTATCCCTCATTTGTGAGGTTGATCATTGTTTGGCTAAGTGCCTATCCCTCTAAGTGTAGAGGTGATTTGTGTTGTGCCTTGCCTCTAGTGAGAGGTTGTATTGGTTAAGAGAGGAGTTGTCTACTCCCGGTTGTTTTTACCCAAATCCTTAGTGGAGGTTCCCTGTGTGGGAAGTCCTGTGTGGACGATTTAGTGAAAATCCTTCTGTGTGAAAGCGGGGACGTAGATCTATATGCTCGAACCTCGAAACATATCTTTGTGTTTGCGTTTGATCCACTTTCTTTAACTCTCTCTCTCTCTCTTATATTGTGTCTTGCATTGATTCATATTGTTCATTCATATTTATATACTTGGTATTGATTGTGTGTGTGCCTCACTTGTGTTGAACCAAGAGAGCTTCATATAGCACCTCAACTCTTATTTAGAGAAATTTAGAGGAGATAGTCCAGAGCCCTTTACCGGGAATCCGGCTACACTCTTTGGTTACACTAAGTGTGTTGCATTTAGCTTTTAATTCCACATTATTTTGTCATAGATTATCTTTACACCTATTCACCCCCCCTCTAGGTGTACTTTCAGAATCAAGTATTTATTCTGTGACAAGGTAGTTTACAATGTCAGCATACTATGGAACAATCGAATGGAAAATAGACATTAACTGCTTATCAGAAAATATCTCAAGAAAAGGTAACGAGTCGGATGAAGATTCAACCACTAATTTGGCAAGTGGTCTACGACAATATTTTTAACCCCTTCTTATTATGAATTTCTAAGTCGAATTCCTGTAGGAGTAAGATCCATCGGATAAGACAGGCTTTAGCATCTTTTTTTTGTAAGAAGGTACTTTAAAGCCACATGATCCATGAAATTTAGGACCTTAGAACCTATCAGGTAGGGACAAAGTTTGTCAAGAGTGAAAATGACTGTCAGTAACTCTTTTTCAATGCTGGAGTAGTTTAGTTGTGCATCGTTAAGATATTGCTGGCATAGTAAACGACATGAAAAAGTTTATCTACTCGCTGGCCCAGAATAACCCCTATCGCATAGTCAGAAGTATCACCCATTATCTCAAATGAAAGATTCCAGTTAGGTGGTCGGATAATGTAACACCCCGTTCCTAAAATATGTACTTAGTTACGTATTCAGATTCTCGATCATATTTTTCAATTTACTTCCTGTATTTATTTTTTTCTTTATGAATATTTATGCGATCGTTTTGCATTGGGTCCAGATTCGTGGAGTCGGAGTCAGCCCTAGTCTGCACCGATGACCCGATCCTAGTGTATCACTCAATTTGATTTTTTGATTGTCAGATTTGACTGATTTCAATTTCAAACATCATTTTTCAATATTTTAGATTTCTCATGATTTTCTGAAATTTTTTCGAATTAAATACAAAAATCTTCAATATCGGTGTTGACTAGTATCGCTGATCGATTCCAGAATTTTAATTTATAAATAAACTTGAAATTATAAAATTCGCTTTCACATTATTTCTTAGAATCACATTTTCTATCTTAATATATTTTTTGGAGATTTTTCTGAATTTATCAAAACTCGGCCGGATTTGGTGTCGGCCAGTATCGCTGGTTGATTTCAGGATTTTTAATTTGAAAATAAGATTTTATTTCTAAAAATCAATGTCATATTATTTCTAAGAATGATGTTTTCTACCTCTGAGTATCTTTGAGAATTTTTTAGAATTTATCAAAATCCGTCCGAACTGGTGTAGAGCTGTATCGACGGTTGATTTCTGGATTTTTTTCATTTAAAAATGGGATTGAATTTCTTGAACCTGATTTCATCATGCAGCTTAAAATAATATTTATTATTTTTGAGAATTTTTTGAGACCTTTCTGGATCAGTCTAATTTTTTGGTATTTTCAATGTTTTTGTGATTTTCTCAAATCCGGAGTTTCATCTACATATTTTTTTTCTTTTCTTTCTTTTTTTCTTACACATTTTTCTTATCCACTTCTTTTTCTGCTCTTCTTTCTTTTCCTTTTTCTTTTATTCTCCTTTTTTCTCCTCCGTACACCCCAAAATATCTCCCCCAAAAAAATTCTCCTCCCATCTTCTCCTTATCTCTTTTTTTCCTTTCTTTTCAATATCTTTTATTTCTTCATCCCCAGCCCGCAGCCAGCTTCCTCCTCTTCCTCTTCTTTCCCTCTCCAACTTCTTTCTCTCTCTTCTTGACTCTCAATCTCTCTCCAAAATCGGACTCTCCTGACTTCCTCTCTTTCTCATTCTCTTCAATTTCTCCTCTATCCCTCTCTCATCCACAACTGGAGGCCTTCACCACCACCTGAGCCCCAACTCCGGCAAGCCCCTACTCCGGCCACCATCTCCCCCTTCTCCTCCAACTCTCCAACACCACCACCTCTAAAACCATTCATCTCCACCATCCCATTTCCTTCTCTTCCACCTCCTACATCTTCATCACTACACACCCACCACCACATCCATCTTCCTCCACTACCCCCAAATCTCCACTACACTTCACCTCCTTCAACTCCACAACCACCATCACCACCAATTTGACCACCAAGCCACCACAACAACCACCAATCACCACCTTCATCATCCTCAACTCCAACACCTCACCACCCTTAACCACCTCCTCCCTTCTTCTTGGGGTGACCGGCGGCCGGTGCCGGTCCTTCCCTATGCCACCTGGTCACGCGGCCCTGGCTGCGTGGCAGCAGGTGGTAACAACCCCTTCTTTTCTCTCTCCTGTTGTCTCTCTCACTCTCTCTCAATTCACTCTCTTGTTTCTCTCTAGCTCTATCTAAAAAGATAAATATTTATAATTTTATATTTTGGAAGCGTGCACGTGTTCCTCAGATTTTGGATTTTCAGCGTTTTTTGAAGAATTATAGGCAAGTGTCCTCGCCTCGTTTTGGGTTCCCCCACTTTGTCGGGTCGACTTATATTTTGTTCTGTATTTGAGTTTGTATTCATTTTTTGTATTGGGTTGTGCCCTTATATTTGTATATGGCTGAGTACCCAGGATTGCACATGTATATGCCTATGACAAATGTTTGTACTAGGGTAGTTTATTTCCTATACATATACCATACTTGTGATGTATTTTATTTTTACTTTTATACCATGTGTGACTGACCCTTCGTGGCCGTTTAGCCTCCGGGCTTCACCACTCTATTGTAGCGAAGATGTTATCATATTCATATGCATGCTCATGTGGTACTAAAATTTCATGTAGGAACCCTTGTACCGACTCTGTTTCTGCCCACTCCTGAGCTAGCTACCCAATTGGTTTTAGGTCTTGCACCCTTATGGGTTTCATTGTAGCTAGCGAGAGTGCGCTTAGACCCCGAGCGTACTTTTGCCTCTGAGCTCTCGCCCACTTCCTCAAAAGAGGAGTGCACTTAGACCGTTAGGTCTCTCATGCTCTACCTGATAGGCATGCTTAGTGCGCAGCACTTTATCACTCAATTCGTATAGGCGGAACTCTACCTGATTTTAGACTTGCCTTCTAAGCCGATTTATTCCAATAGCTCCATCAAGCGCTCTAGTGATTAAACACTGTTTGCTGTCCGCATCCTCCTGCTTGCTTAGCCCTGCTTGGAAATTCGCTTGATTGCTATTTGTCTACTTGACAGTTTATCAATTCTTCTATTAATGGTTGTGAAGAGTTTGAAATCTTATTTACACTGTTTTTCTGAGACTGCATGATTTTTCGGTATTCGCACCGCTCTTATATTATTATATTATATATATGTTTACTTTGGATTTCTTGTGTTCTATTCTACCAGTCTCCTACTCTTATCATATTATACCATACATGTTCCCTTCTTGATATCACTTACTATCTCCCTGCCTGCTCCTGTATGTCTGTGCTCACGACGTGATTCTTAATGCATACTCTTTTGATTCAGATTTATCGATACATGTATGCTTATCCTTACACGCCACTTGGCATTAACCACACCTCTTGTTAGGGAGGCTTTTAACTCCCCTAGATCTTCATGTCCAGATCCCAGAGCTTGGAGCTTGTGGATTCTCCCGGTTGCTATCAGAGATGCGCTGCGAAAGCGTGGATCATCGGCAGACCGTCTGAGGTCCTATCCTTCCAGCCCCCTGCTCGTCGCTCAAGTTTTTCCTTTTGCAGCATGTAAGCGCCTTTGTACTGTACATACTTGTATATCTCTTTGTATTCTCTCAATTATGCCTATCGATGATGTAATATTCTTATAATATTGTGTCACATCCTATGGTAACTTTGTAATTGTACCCATATGTTAGAATGTATAATGCACCACATATTTTCAAACTCTGATTCTTACATGTACTGTTGCTTAGCATATATATGTGAGAGTATTTTTAACCTACGTATATACGTCGCAATAATGTCTCCATACCTGCGGGATTGAGGCGTTACAATGGGTGCCAAAGTGAACTCAGTCTTGAGCCTCTCAAAGGCTACCAAACAAGAAGAGGTGAACTCAAAGGGAACATCCTTTACTAGAAGGTCACACAAAAATTTGAAAATTTTAGAGAAGTCTTTGATAAAGCGGTGGTAGAACCCAGCATGGCTTAAGAAGGATCACACCTCCCGAATAGTTTTCGAAGGTGGAAATTTAGAGATTAATTCTACCTTAATTTTATCAATATTTATACCTTTTTCAGAAACAATGTGTCCTAAGATAAACCCAAATTTCACCATGAAATGACATTTTTCTAAATTAAGAACTTGGTTCTTCTCCTTGCATCTTATCAACACCCATGATAGATGATACAAACCCTCATTAAAATCAGACCCAAAGACAGATAAGTTGTCTATGAATATCTCTAAGAATCTCTCGACCATGTCTAAAAAGATGCTCAACATATACTGGTGAAACATAGCAGGTGCATTGCATAGCCCAAAGGGCATGCGACGGTAGGAAAATGTACCAAACGGATAGGTGAATGTCGTTTTCTCTTGGTCCTCACGAGTAATTGGGATTTGGTTATATCCAGAATAGTCATCAAGGAAGGAGTAGTAAGCGTGACCGGCAAGATATTCTAACATTTGGTCGATGAATAGCAGAGAAAAAATGATCTTTTCTAGTCATGGAGTTGAGTTTCATATAGTCTATGCACACTCGACAACCAGTTTGAACTCGAGTTGGAACTAACTTATTATCCTCGTTAGCAATAACTGTGACTCTAGACTTTTTGGGCACAACATGCACAGGACTGACCTACTGACTATCAGATATAAAGTAAATGATAACCGCATCTAACTGTTGGCCCGGAGGCCTTCCTCTCTAGTTTTGATGATGATTAACTCATGTAGTTATGTTTACTAATAATCTTGTGATTTTAGTTTCAGATCATTTAACAAGATATTAGTTGGTGATTGCTTCAAAAGAGGAGTTTGGAAGCTTTCACATGGTGATTCCGGTGCCCGAGCTTCAAGATCACTCATTTGCACTCGGTGGATCACGTTTTGGGACCAAGCCGACTTGAAGATGGAAGATCATCAAGAAGACTTAGGTATCCTAAAGTTTAGTGTGTTTTAGATCCATGTGTAAAGATAAGAATAGTTGATATGCTCAAGTGCACAATACACATACACGTTTTTATGCTTGGATATTGGTTTTTTGGTTTTTAGTTTAACCGATATTTGTTTTCATGAATAGATTGATCAAAACAAGTTTAATTGGTTTATGTATAGTAGATTCATTCTATACATGCATGCTTAACTTTTAAACAAACTTATTTTGACTATCCTATTCATGTAGTGAAAAATCCAAGTTTGATAAAAATACAAGTTTTGGTTTTTAGTAAAAATGTTAAGACACAAAAATAGTTTCATATGCTTGATATTTGAGCTAAACTTTTTATCACATGTTTATATATCAATGCAAAATGATAAAACTATTTTTGGGTATTTTTACAAGAGATAAAAGAATTTTTAGAAATATTTTTAACATGTGTTTCTGTCCCAGATTTGTGGCTGACAGGCCAGGTCGGCCGACCGCATGGGTCGACCGCACCAAAGGCCGGTCACCCTTGCGGTCGACCGACGTGCACAGGCTTGTGCACGTTTGGCAGACACAGGGACGGTCGGCCGGGCGGCCGACCGGACCAGAGAGCTTTGCTCTCTGTATCTGGCCGACCGGCCGACCGGATCAGAGAGTCTGCTCTCTGTATCTGGGCGGTCGGCCGGACGGTCGACCGGGTTGCCCCAACGGTCACTTTTCTGACCGTTGGCGGTCGGCCGGCTGGCCGACCGCTAGGCCTGTCAGGCTGCCAGATCAGCCTAACGGCTAGTTTCTATTTTGGCCTATAAATACCCCATTGCTTGGTGTTTTTAACTAAGATTTTCAAGAGCAAAAATTCCTACTTTTCTGAAGTGTTTTACAAGTTTTCAAAAAGAGTTTAAGTGCCAAAATGATCTATCTTTATTTTGTTTTAGGTTTTTGGAAAAATCAAAGAAAAGAGTATTTTGGGAGATTTGTCTTGGTTTTCATTTTCTATCTTTTACAAGAGTTTTCCCAAGTATTTTTCTTTGAGTTTTTGTTTTCCAAACACCTAGTTTTCCACACTTGAGCTATATCTTCTATCCTAATCTATTAGGATCTTGTTTTGTGGAAAAGAGGAAAGAGAGATTGTTTGTGGTTGAAAGATACCACCAAGTTATAAACCCTTTTCATTATTGGGTGCTCCCTCTTTGGTAGAGGTTGAGGCTTGTGGTTTGCTCCCTCTAGTGAGAGGTGGAGTTTGGTTTGTAACCCTCTTCGGTAGAGGTGTTGTGGTTGTTTGGCTACGGGCCTACCCCTCGGTTGTGAGGCAGTGTTTGAGAGAGGAGTTCGGTACTCCCTTTGTTGTAACAAATCCTCCTCGGTGGAGGTTCCCTCGATGGGAGATAGTGGATTGGAAATCCTTCACGGTGGTGAAGGCGGAGATGTATAGCTAGGGGCTCAAACCTCGAAACATATCTTGTTGTTAGCGTTTGATCTATTGTCTCCTAACTCTCTCTCTCTCTCTTTATTTTGTGCAAAGCATCATTCATATCTTCATATCATTTATTGCTTGTGTTGCCTTGCATATATTCATATTGCCTATTCATCTTATATGCTTGGTTGTTTGTGTGTGCCTTACTTGTACTTAACCACAAAAGCTTCATATAGCACCTCAACCCATATTTAGGGGATCAAGAGGAGTTAGTCCAGAGCCCTTCACGGGGAATTCGGCTACACTTGTGTGTTGTATTAAGTATTTGTGCAAATTTGTTTTAAGCTTCCGTATTTAGCGCATTTAGTTTATAGATTAGCATTATCACCTATTCACCCCCCTCTAGGTGATTTACAATTGGTATCAGAGCCTACGCTCCTGATACTTAGGCTTAACATCCTAGGAGTGAGATCCATTTGTTTGCTAATCTACATTTTCATTTGCTTGTTTGCACACATATAGTTTGGACCCATGGACTTCATGACCCCACCTATGTTTGACCCTTCCAACATCATTGTTTGGAAGATTAGGATGTCCGTTTATTTACAAACCCTAGGACATAAGGTTTACTTTGCCATTACCAAGGAATCCTACCTTAGTGATAGCAAGCATATAGGGGCCAATGCGCAAGCCCTTGAGGCCATTAGAAGCACGCTTTCAAAAGAATATCTTATGCATGTTTCTAATCTTGATTCCGCCTTTGCAGTATGGAACAAGTTAACAACCACAACCACCACCTCCGAGCTTCAATTGCAAATCCAACCGGAAGAATCTAGTAGAGAATCCGAATCTCAATGCTTCATGGTCCAAAGGAATGACTCCCTTGAGGTACAATCGGAAACTCAACTAGATAGTGATAGTTTTGATTCTAGTTCTTCATGTGATGATTATATTGATGCCCATGTTTTAAATGAAGAACTTTCTATTGTTTGTGAAAAATTAATAGAAAAATATAAAGTTTTGAAAAAGAAGACTATTGCATTAAATAAAGAAAATGAAAAATTGTCTTCTAAACTTGATTTGATTTTGCAAGAGAAGGTTGAGGTTTATAATGAAAGGGATTCATTGAGATCTCAACTAGACCTTGCACTAAAAGAAAATAAATTTTTAAAATCTAAAAATGATTGTGAATCAATTTTGAAGAAAAATGAAAATTTGTCTTCAAAAGTTGATTTTATTTTAAAAGAGAATGTTGCTTTGAAAAACAAAATAATTTCTATTTCAAATGATTTAGATGTTTGTTTAAAGAAAAACATTATTTTGCAAAATAAAATTGATGCACATGTTTGCCATGCTAGGGTAGTATCACACACTTCACCTATTGCATGTGCCACTTCTTCTTTGATTGAAAATGATATAAATTTAATTAAGAAGAAAATGGATTGTTTGGGCTCCACTATGAGCCAATGTGCCATGAATCATACACGCTTGGAAACCTTGGTTCGAAAGAAACAAGTTCCATCTTTACATGCACACCATACACGGCATACACATGCTCCTCACGGACACCATCACACCATGTATGCTCATGTGTACACTTGTACACATTGTGGACGTAAGGGCCACCTTGCTAAATTTTGTTATGATAGATTATATACTTCAAATTTAGCAAATAAATTTGTTTGGGTTAGAGAAGGTACTAACCCCCATGGACCCAATAAGATATGGGTACCAAAGACCACCCCTCTAAAGTTTGATGTAGGTGTGGGCTCTCGCATGACGTGAGAGTAGCGGTACCTTGGAGTGGATGCGTTCCAAGCTTCATGGAAATCAATTGGATGCATCACTTTCAAGGGAAGGTTTGGTGGAGATGACCACCATGTTTTGGAGACAAGGAAAGTTACCTTCTAGGTTTTGGTAACGATTCCTAACTCCTTATTATTGTTTACATGCTTTCATATTCATTGTTTTTAGCATGTTTTATTGTTTTTAGATTATTATGAAAATGCCATGATTATTAGACCATTGACATGCATGTATAGCCCTTTGAGACACCCATGTTTTAATATGGACCATTATTTTTGTGTTCTCACCATTTGTTTAGCTATTATGTTTATCATAGGTTTAATAACATGTGGATTTACATAATAATCATGTTTAGTTTTTATCATGATGATTTATATCTTGTTTTTATACTTTAAATGTTGAATATATGTTTAAATGTTAGTTTTCATTAAGACTAGGATTTATACTTGTGCATATAGTGGGCCACAAATAAATCTATATATGTTTGAGCTTGAATGCTTATTTGTTCCCATTAGATGTGCTAGTATAGTCTAGTTTTGATGATCCATGCATTTTAAACTTGTATTCCCATTTTTGGATTTGTTTTATGATCATGTGTTTTCATTTCATGTATATGTCTATTTTGCCAAACTTTAAGATATACATGTATACCCCTTGAGTCATTTGCTTTTCATGCAAATCTTTATTATGGACTCAATTGTGTTTAGGGATATGTATGTATACTTTTTGTTGACAAATCATACATATGCCTTGAAATGAAACTTGTTTTAATGGAAATTTAAATTTTCATGTTTCCATGTGTTTATGTTTAACTTCATGTATATGTCCATTCTATCCAAATTATTGTTTATACATATACATCTTTTTGAGCCACGTGCCTTCATGCATATATCCTTGTGGACTCGTTGTGTTTGGATATGTATGTATACTTTAATTTGTATAGGACGTACATATACCTTGAAGATTAAATAGTTTTGATGATTTTCATGATTTTCTTGTTTCAAGGAATATTGAGCTTATTTCTATCTTTCATGATTATGATCTTCACATCGTATTTGTACACTCACATTTATTGTTTACTCATGTGTTTGTTTTCATGAGTCATATTTATACTTAATTGACTTGAGTGTTTTGATATCATGTGGATCTCTTATTTCATGAAAATAATTTGTTTTTATTCCTTACTTGAAGGATTTCGTACTAGTTTACAAGTTTTTCATTTAACTAGTTGCGATATTATTCATTTGGTAGAGTTTTTTTCAAATAAAGCTTATTTTCAAATCTTTTTTTTAAAACCCCTACCATCCAAGGGCGGTTGGTTGGGAGATCATGCCTCATGTATGCTTTATATTGAAAATCATTTTAAACTTGAACATGGTTGGGTGGTAGTTATATGAGATATACACTTGATATTATTATTGTTTCAATTGATATCATTGAATTCTTTCAATTGGTATCAATCTTGACATTTCTTGTATACTCATATATGTTTGTATGTATGATGCTTTCAATTCCAATAATATCAATTTCAATTGGTATATATTTTTCATACATATATATGTTTGTGTTTATGCTAAGCTTGAGTTTCAATTTTGTTTCAATTGATTAGTTTTCAATTGCTTTTCAATTGATATCTTATTTCAAGCCTACGCTTTGTTTTTGTTTGTATTTCATAAAGGGGGAGAAAATTCGATTTTCATATTTACAATTGGTATTTGTATTTCCACTCCCTTACTTTATGGTAGAAAATAATAATTTCAATTTGGTATCATATGTTAAAAAAGAATAATACTTTAATTGGTATCAAATTTGTTTTATTGAGAAAATTTAAAATTTTGTTTTAAAAGATAAATACAAAAGTTTTGATTTATATTGCCTATATGCAAGGAGAGCTTAACATCTCTTCCACATATAGATTCATGATGAGTGTATCTTGTATTGAAGAGCTTGACATCTCTTCTTTATGTGATACACGTGTGTAGGGGGAGCTTCACATCTCCTCTTATGCATTACATAATATGCGTTATGTGAATTAGGGCTTGTCATCCCTCTTTCATAAAATGTATATATGTAGGAAAGTTACTTTACCGTCTTCCTCTTCATGAATGTATATAGCATATACCATTTATTGATCTATGTTTACTTTCAATTGGTATCAAAATGCTACTTTGACATATTTTCCATTGGTACCTTAATTGATTGTCACCCCTATTTGGTTTTTGTATTTGTTTTAGACAAAAAGGGGGAGAACATATTTTTTATTAACCCTTTATTGATTCGTTGTTTCGAACAAAAAGGGGGAGAAAAATTTTTTGCTTTGGTTTTTACCCCTTTATTGATGATTGACAAAAAGGGGGAGAATTATTTGAGAAGTTTTATATATGCATATTGAGAAGTTTTATATATGCATATTTATGTTTTGCATATATTAAGTTTAATTTAGTTTAATTTTAATTGGTATCTAGAGCATGTTTTGTTTTTAAACATTTTATTGGTATCTAGAGCCATTTATTGTTTATGCATGATTATGCATTGTCATTCATTGCATATTTATGTTTATTTGTTTTATGCATGAGTTAAGGGGGAGCTTCTTTGAAGCTTAACTTTAATCCATGCATATATAACTCCATGAGTTTTGTCATCATCAAAAAGGGGGAGATTGTTGGCCTGGAGCCCTTCCTCTCTAGTTTTGATGATGATTAACTCATGTAGTTATGTTTACTAATAATCTTGTGATTTTAGTTTCAGATTATTTAACAAGATATTAGTTGGTGATTGCTTCAAAAAGAGGAGTTTGGAAGCTTTCACATGGTGATTCCGGTGCCCGAGCTTCAAGATCACTCATTTGCACTCGGTGGATCACGTTTTGGGACCAAGCCGACTTGAAGATGGAAGATTGTCAAGAAGACTTAGGTATCCTAAAGTTTAGTGTGTTTTAGATCCATGTGTAAAGATAAGAATAGTTGATATGCTCAAGTGCACAATACACATACACGTTTTTATGTTTGGATATTGGTTTTTCGGTTTTTAGTTTAACCGATATTTGTTTTCATGAATAGATTGATCAAAACAAGTTTAATTGGTTTATGTATAGTGGATTCATTTTATACATGCATGCTTAACTTTTAAACAAACTTATTTTGACTATCCTATTCATGTAGTGAAAAATCCAAGTTTGATAAAAATACAAGTTTTGGTTTTTGGTAAAAATATTAAGACACAAAAATAGTTTCATATGCTTGATATTTGAGCTAAACTTTTTATCACATGTTTATATATCAATGCAAAATGATAAAACTATTTTTGGGTATTTTTACAAGAGATAAAAGAATTTTTAGAAATATTTTTCGACCGCACCAAAGGCCGGTCGACCCTTGCGGTCGACCGACGTGCACAGGCTTGTGCACGTTTGGCAGACACAGGGACGGTCGGCCGGGCGGCCGACCGGACCAGAGAGCTTTGCTCTCTGTATCTGGGTGGTCGGCCGACCGGCCGACCGGGTTGCCCCAACGGTCACTTTTCTGACCATTGGCGGTCGGCCGGCCGGCCGACCGCTAGGCCTGTCAGGCTGCCAGATCAGCCTAACGGCTAATTTCTGTTTTGGCCTATAAATACCCCATTGCTTGGTGTTTTTAACTAAGATTTTCAAGAGCAAAAATTCCTACTTTTCTGAAGTGTTTTACAAGTTTTCAAAAAGAGTTTAAGTGCCAAAAAGATCTATCTTTATTTTGTTTTAGGTTTTTGAAAAAATCAAAGAAAAGAGTATTTTGGGAGATTTGTCTTGGTTTTCATTTTCTATCTTTTACAAGAGTTTTCCCAAGTATTTTTCTTTGAGTTTTTGTTTTCCAAACACCTAGTTTTTCACACTTGAGCTATATCTTCTATCCTAATCTATTAGGATCTTGTTTTGTAGAAAAGAGGAAAGAGAGATTATTTGTGGTTGAAAGATACCACCAAGTTGTAAACCCTTTTCATTGTTGGGTGCTCCCTCTTTGGTAGAGGTTGAGGCTTGTGATTTGCTCCCTCTAGTGAGAGGTGGAGTTTGGTTTGTAACCCTCTTCGGTAGAGGTGTTGTGGTTGTTTGGCTACGGGCCTACCCCTCGGTTGTGAGGCGGTGTTTGAGAGAGGAGTTCGGTACTCCCTTTGTTGTAACAAATCCTCCTCGGTGGAGGTTCCCTCGGTCGGAGATAGTGGATTGGAAATCCTTCACGGTGGTGAAGGCGGGGATGTAGAGCTAGGGGCTCGAACCTCGAAACATATTTTGTTGTTAGCGTTTGATCCATTGTCTCCTAACTCTCTCTCTTTATTTTGTGCAAAGCATCATTAATATCTTCATATCATTTATTACTTGTGTTGCCTTGCATATATTCATATTGCCTATTCATCTTATATGCTTGGTTGTTTGTGTGTGCCTCACTTGTACTTAACCACAAGAGCTTCATATAGCACCTCAACCCATATTTAGGGGAATCAAGAGGAGTTAGTCCACAGCCCTTCATGGGGAATTCGGCTACACTTGTGTGCTGTATTAAGTGTTTGTGCAAATTTATTTTAAGCTTCCGCATTTAGCGCATTTAGTTTATAGATTAGCATTATCACCTATTCACCCCCCCTCTAGGTGATTTACACTAACAATTTCATGAGCTCAGCTCTCACTACTTCTTTCAGAACAGGGTTTAAACGCCTCTATGGTTTTCTCGAGTTTTTGACATTCTCTTCGAGATGAATTTAGTGTATTACCACAAAGGGAGTAATTTTCTTGATATCTGCTATGGTCTAACCTAGAGCTTCCTTATGTTCGCTAAGCACATCTAGCAACTTTCCTTCTTGGTCCTTATCTAAATGAGAAGAACTGATCACTGGCAAGGTTTCTGAATCACCTAAGAAGGCATACTTTAACGTGTCGGGTAAAGGAATGAGCTCCAACTTGGGGGGCTCAATGATAGATGGAACAGAAATAAATGTTGACACAGGCAAGGGTCCAGCCTTAGGTTTCCATGGAGTAGTGTACATGACAGGAACAGAGTCTAACAATGCGTTGACCTCTTGTATAGACTTATCAATATCAAAGTTCATTCCAAAATGTGTCAAACATTTCTCCAAAGGATCTTCTAACAAGACTCCTCAAAGGTGTGACTGACCGAAATATCAATCATGTTGACCTCCTCATGGTCACCCATTACAGGTGGTTGGGAACTAGTATGAAAAACATTCAGCTCAAGTGTCATATTCCCAAACAACAAGGTCATGACTCCATTCCTACATCTAATGACAGCATCAGCAGTATTAAAGGATGGTCTTTCTAAAATCAAAGGGGAGTGATTACTGGGATTTGTCACAGGTTCAGCGTCTAAGACTACAAAATTCACAGGGAAATAAAATTCATCGATCTTCAAAATAACATCCTCAACAATTCTCCTGGGGACCTTAACAAACTTTTCTGCTAAAAGCAATGTAAGGTTAGTGGGTTATAACTCCCCTAAACCTAGTTGTTTATATACAGAATAGAGTAAAAGATTTATACTTGCCCCTAAATCAAGCAAATATCGGTTCATAACCTAATCTCCTATCCTAACTGTGATTGTTGGACTCCCAGAATCTTTATACTTTGGTGCAATAGTTTGTTAGATCAGACATGATGCTTATGTAGCAAATGTTACTCCACGAGGAACAAAAGTTTTCTCTTGACAGTACTAAGGTCCTTTTAAAACTTGGCATACAAAGGAATTTGGTTGATTGCATTCAAGAAAGGAATAATGATTTGGACATTTTTAAAAACTTTCAAAATTCCCTCACAGTGATTTTTCTTCTTATTGGTTGAAGACGTTGAGGAAGTGGGGCCTTGGGTATAAAGAATTTCTCTCGAGTGTTAACAACTTAATCATCTTTCTCTGAGGACTCCTTTGGGACTTCTTTCTCTTTCTCCTTTTTAGGAGTTTCAACATAAGTGTAAGACTTGGTTGAAGGAATTTGGACTTGGTTGTCTATTCTCTTGTCAGATCTAAGAAAATAAATCCATATAAATTTGATTTAATTGGGATATATTTAAGATTATCTTCTCTTTCTTCATTAATTATGACCTGCACACCATTAGACAATAAAGAAGTTAAATGCAGAGCTTATTATAATTAAAATATGAAAATATGACAATAAATATGCAATGTTAGTAAACAATCACACCCTCACACCTATCTTTTGCTTGTTCTCAAGCAAAAATTAAGACTTAAGAGTTTATTTTGGAGAAGGAGAAGATAATCCCAAATATATCCCAATTTTGATATAAGACTCTTTGTTTTAGAACCCAAAGTGTGCAAGTGTATAAAGTATACATATTTCAATAAGGTAAAAATCAAGACTAAATTATTTTAAAATTTGTTTCCTAAGCCTAGAAATCAAACAAAGAGTCTTATTTTGACCTAGTATAAGAAATCCTAATTATGATTTTCTTATTTCTTAAAATTAACTTAATTTTTTACAAAAAATAGGTCAAAATATTGTTTCTTTTTTCAAAAGATTTTTAAAAGCAAAGAAACTTTTATTTTATAAATTAAAAGAAAACCTATGTTATGTTAGAACCCTCCCACACACCTATCTTATGCATTGTTCTCAATGTATGAATGAATGCATATATGCATAAAAAAGAAGAAAGGAAGGGAAAAATGTTACCTTAAGGTGGTGGTTCGGGTGGTCGTCAGATTGGGCCAAGCGTTACTACCCAATGAAGATAATGTGATGGATCACATAACCCATCTTTTATGACCTCTTCTCTATTTATATATTTATAATCCCCAATATGAATAGGATCATACAAAATCCTATCATGAAAATAATCCCCTCTTTATATGACTAATCTTGAAATATCATCTCGGAATCATTTATAATTTATATCTTGGTCCAAGAAAAGAATGTGATTTTGTAGAATGGATGATTTGAGCTTTGGAATGAAAGGAATCGGAACCAACACTGACTCGGGTATATGATTCAAATCAAGTTTAGATTCAAGAGTCGGTTTCGGTTCAAGAGTTGAGTCCAAATCAAAAAATTGAATTAATATTCTTTTTCCATTAATGAAATTTTACTTTTCAAAATAGGTGGTTCATGTTCTAAATCTATAGGTATGAGAATCAGTGTTGGCTCAAAAATGGGTCCAAATTGGGTAAGCATACCGAAATCAACATTGATTCAAAAATTAAACTGAATCACAAAATTGAAGATTGGGTTCACATTCATATTCAATTTCAATTTCATTGAAATAAAAACTTGCCAACTTGTCAATAGTTTGGTATTGGTCAAGTTCAAAAAGTTGTGATGAAATTGAATTTTGGTTAAAGTCTCGAAACCATGATTCTTAGTTCTTATCAATATGGTCAGGGAAATCAGAATTGATCAAATATCAATAACGAAGAGTTTCCTCTACCTTATAAGCATCGTTCAGTTGACTCATTAGTACTTCTAACCTATTAAAAGAATCATTTTTGGACTGAATTATTGGTTTCATACTCTTTCCTAAGTTGGTAGGTTTTTCTTATTATGAGACTTGAACATGGAGTAGGGATTTTGGATTTGGAAACTTTTATGGATTGTGAGTACATCATGTCTTGAAATTGTTTTTGGACTCAATCAAGGCTTCTATTCTTTTAGCCAAATCAAAATTTTCTTCTATGGATGATCTTGATAAGGAGTAAATGTAGCTGCATATTAGTAAGGTGGTTGACCATATGACTCGGGGGAGTTGTATCCTCATTGACTCTATGAAAAGCGATGATAATTGTTCCAGTCTTGTTCATAATATTGAGACTGGGGCATATATTAATTCGGATAAGATTAATCCAGTATACTTGCTTAGTTAAAGTTATGAAATGTCACTTAGTAATATCTGAGTCAAAAGAGGTCGGGGTAAAGTATGGATCACTATATAAATTAGAATAATTATAATGGTAATCCATATCACAAAGATATCAAAAACAAAATGAACAAACAAATAAAAAAAAAAGAAAAATCTAGCCTAAGTTAGGGTAGACCTTAGACCTAAACGACTCCTAACGAGTTAGATTGTCCACGGGGGGTATATTGACCACAAGTTAATGGCCAAGTAGGGGCAAGACCAATGGGTGTGCCCAAGCAGCGAGTCTAATTATACCAAACTACTGTTCTTCAATGTTTTGCCTTTCAATCCCCAATCGTTAACACCAATTTGACAAAAGTCAAACTCTAATAACTTCCCTCTTAGGTCAATCTCCTAAATTAGTCTGAGATGTTCCTAGGGCGAATGTCTACTCAGTTTTAGTTAGGCCTATTTAGTGAGTGAGGAGATGGTTTGTAGGCTAAGGGAGGGTAATGACTTCCCACCTTATCTTGTTTATAAGATAAGCCCTTAATCGTTTCAGTGCAATGTGCACTATATATGAAAAGCAACACTTAAGAAATATAAACAATTCAAAAGTGTTAACATACTACATGTTATGTGTACATACCTTTTCTCCTGCACTTTTCAACAGTAATGTAAATGTAAACGTAATGAGACATGTGCTCTAGATGTAAAGTTATTTTTTTAGCATTTAACAAACATGGTTTACTGTTGAGGTTAAAAAGGTATATACAGTAAGATAAATAAGAAAAGCAACAGTAGCAGACACCTAAACTTTGCAATTTATCCACCTTGCAAAAAAGATGGGTGAGTAGTCCACTTAATTTGCTACGCTAACGCGGCAAAAATGTGGCTTTTGCCGCGTTTGCACGGTAAGCTTGAGGGCTTCTGGGTTCTACTTTACAAAGCAGAGTCCCGGAGCCACTTTTATGTTTCTGCAACTCTCGTTTCCTTTAAATCAGCTTCTACACAAAAAAATAGAGAAGAAAATTTAATTGTTAAGTAAACTAAAAGAAAAACTTACCATCCCTCCCCGGCAATGGTGCCAAATTTTGGTTGGGTTTAATCTATGCACAGAAAAGATAGAAGTTAAATTGCAAGATTCTCAATGTCACAGCTATAGCAAGTGCCTAGCAGTGTTGTGATCCACAAGGAGGGCTATGTTAGAAGCGTGTTGATAAGTTCTTTTCAAATTTATAAAAATTGATTAAGAGTTCTTCTTTGTTTTTCAAACGAAAAGAGAAAATTATATCAATATTTAGTTGGAAAAAGGTGAAATTTGGAAAAGATGATGATTTGTAAAAGGAAAAGAAAGTTAAACAAAGAAATAAAGAGAGTAAAGAAAGAAGAGAATGTTGTTTAAGTGTTCTAAAGTAAGTGATTAAAAGAAAGAAAGAAGACTAAAAATACTTACTTACCTCTTTTGGCCAATGACTTACCTTGGATCGTTGGCACGTTTACCTTAATTCGGAGGTGATCAGTACATAACCCATAAGATCTAATTCAGTCCCCGTTCACATTACATCATCAAAAATTCATCAAGCAAGCATGAAATGATACGAACAGTAGGGAGGAATTCACCATCATGAGCTATCGTGGCACTCATAAAGGCAAGGAAATTCTGATGATATGAGACTCACTTGGATGATCATCAAAACCAAAAGAAGAAAGTAGAAGAAAAATACAAATGAAGAACAAAAATGTAACTTACGATTAATCAAGTAACAATGGAAGAAAAGAAAAACACTTATACTGGTATCACTCTCAGTACAATAGTACAGTTTTCACTCTCATTCTCTCATGAAACTCTTTTCTCTTCTAAGTTACATAAATAAAGCTGAAAATTTTCATTAAAAGAAAAACAAAATCCTAAACTAAACTAAAACAAAAACTAGCCTAAAATCTATCTTTACTCAGTTGTGCCCGTTTGTCTTTAGAAATCCCAGGTTTTATACGCAAAATGGAAGAGGGGAGAGTGTGAGAACAAAGGGGGAGAATACGTTCCCCCTAACCCTCTAACAAAGCCCTCGTGGCTTAGATGTGGCCAAGGGCCACATCCAGGGAGCGAGGCCACTTGATCTTCGTTCATCTCCTTTTATCCAACTAGTTTTTCAGTTTGGTCTCTGAATTTGATGATACCTTCATGGATCTTTAGCTAGCCGAATGAATTCATAGAAATTAGAATTTTAATCGATTTTTATTTGGTATGATCTTTTGATTTGCTCTGATCTTTAACTCATCTCCTGAATATTTGTCTCAATCCTTGATTTTAATTTAAACTCATTTAAGACAGAATTTAAATAGGCTTTTGGGCTCGTTTCTTTTCCATTTTCTTTAGTAAAGGCCGTCACAAATTAACTTTTGAAGACAAGTTTTCATTTTTCTTCAAAATTATTTCACAATCATTTTTATTTTTCAAAAATTTATTTTCTTTTAGGGCAAGATCAAGTTGAGATTTTAATGAATCCCTCTCATTAGAAATCTCCACCTTTTCTTGCAAAACCATGTCAAGTCTTGAACATAAACCCATATTTTCTTTATTAAGTTCAAAACTCTTCTTTTTCAAAAGATTATATTTTTCAATCAATTTTTCACACACAATAGATAGTTCTTCATTCAAAGCATTAGCATCCACATATTCATCACATGAAGAACTAGCATCAAAACAATCTAGTTGAGATTCCGATTGTACCTCAAGGGAGTCATTCCCTTGGACCATGTAGCATTGAGACTCGGATTCTCCACTAGATTCCTCCTCTTGTTGGATTGGTATTTGAAGCTCGGAGGTGGTGGTTGTGGTCAACTTGTTCCACACTACAAAAGCAGAATCAAGGTTAGAAACAAGCATAAGATAATCTTTAAAAAGCGTGCTTCTAATAGCCTCAAGGGCTTGTGCATTGGCCCCTATATGATTGCTATTACTAAGATAGTATTTCTTGGTAGCGGCAAGGAAAACATGCAAACCTAGGGTCTTCAAATACATGGAGATCTTATATTTCCATGTGTCAATGTTGGAGAAATCGAACATGGGAGGTGAAAAGCAATCCATAGGTGTAAACTATTGATAGGTAGTAAAAAATGCATATTTATCACTACATTTACTATCACATTTTCATATTTATTCCTACAATTATGCACTATTACTAATTTTTTATTATTTAATGTGTGCAGGCCTGGAGTAATTAATTAAATAAAGAATAAAGCCTAAATGAAGCCCAGAAGCCCCAAAAAGCCCATGTGCAAGCCCAAGTGCAAAAGTTGCAATTACCAAGTGCCAAAGTTGCAATTACCATGTGCAAATTTTGCAATTACTAAAAGAAGAGGAAAGGGATAGACTTCTACTCAATCCTAATTACTTGCAGGACAAGGATAAAGATAAAAGGAGGAGAGTGTAAAGATAAAATCATTTTAAAAGATTTGGAAGATTTGGATTTAGGATAACTTGCTTCCCAAGTTATCTCGAATTTTCAAAATAAAGAGTCGGTATGCCAGATCTAAAAGGATATACCCAGATGGACGGACCAGAGGAGGCCACGCGCGAAAGCGCGTGGCCAGAGAACACACTATGGCCGCGGAAACGCGGCCATAGCCGCGTTTCCGCGGCAAGATTGACGAGTCTGGCGACAAGATTTTATGGAGGAGTCGTATCGGGACTCTACTTCTTCCGTCTCCTATAAATACCCCTGCAGAGCAACAGAGAAGGGCGTCGAATACAGAAACGAGCTTAGGGTTTTTCTTTAGATTCTCTCTAATTTGTAGATTGTAACTTAGGTTTGTTTTAATTTTCATTTATGTAATTTTTATTTTTTTATGTAACTGAGAGGAGAGACGAGTTTCATGGTGGAAGGAGATCAAGCTTGTACTGAGGTGACATCGGTGTAAGTCTTTTCTTCCATTGTTATAAGAATCAAATCGAAGTTCTGTTTTTTCTTTATTCTTGTTTTGTTTTTGTTTCCCTCTTTTGTGTTGGTTGATCCAAGTAAAACCAATAGCCTCGAAGTTTCCTTCTCCTTGCAAGTGTCGCTGATGGTTTATGAAGATGAACATCCATTTCCATGGTAGTATAGCTCGCCCTTTTATTTCATAGTGTAAATCGGGAATGGGGAAGATCTTATATTCCATGCTTCGCTTGCCTTCAAAGAAAGGTACATCGTTGATACGGTCCAAAGGTAAGCAGACGCCGAAGAGGTAAGCAAGTTTTTAGTTTTTAGTTTTCTTTCTTTTATTTCTTTAGTTTAGATTACCAACACTACAATATTCCCAATCTCTTTCACTCTTTTTCATTGTAAATATTATTGTAAATATCATTATAAAAAAAAAGAGAACTTACTAAACAAGCTTCCATCGCTAGTCCCTCCCTGTGGATCACGACCCGCATAGCCACTTGCTATAGCGGTAGAATTGAGTACCTTGCACATCCTATTCTTAGATCTGAAATTTTGTATTCTTGTGTGCTGGTAAAACCTCAATCAAAATTTTGGCACCATTGCCCGGAGGGACGGTAAGTTATTCTCTAAAAAAAAAGAACTAATTATTGATTATTTTTGTTTACAGGTTTGGAGAACAGGAAAACTAACAGCAGCAAAGGACATATAGCAACTCTGTGCCTCTGCCCTCGAAGGCAGAGCAGCAGAGCCTACTACAGAGCCGCGTTTGCGCGGCAATAGCCGCGTTTCCGCGGCCTGAGTAGTGAACTGCTCACTCAGTTTTCTGCAGGTTGCTGCAAATTGCAATTTTTGTTTACTGCTCTGTTAACTTTTCTCTGTAATCACCCTGCACACTGCTAATTAATTAACAGTAACCTATTTGTGGAGAAAATAAAAAAAATTAGACTCTTGCATCTTAGGCACGTGTCTATTTATTTTTTTTAATTTTGTTGAAGAGTGCTGGCGACAAGGTACGTTTGCATTGCATATAGAATAGGAAACATTCTTGGCTGATTTACTGCTTTTTGAGTGATTACTTATCTACTGCTTTACACGTACACAAAAAATTTTAAGGGCAAAACCCATTAACAAGATAAGGTGGGGATTTCATCACCCTTCCTTGGCCCACAAATCATCTCCATCACACTCACAATCATAACCCTAACTAAAAATGAGTAGACATTGGCCCTAGGACATCTCAGACTCAATTAGGAGATTATTCTAAGGGGGAAAGGTGTTGGAAGTTGACTCCTGCCAAATCAGTGTCTAGGAAGGGGATTAAGGGCCGAAAGCCCGAAGATTGGTGGTTATATAATTAAGGAACGTCTTGGACAGAAAACCTCCCACCAATCTTGCCATGACCTGGCTGATTAGCTTGTGGTCAAAGTCTGCATTATACCTCCCGTGGACAGTGTAACCAGTTAGGAGTCATCTAGGTCATAAGTCTACCCTAACTTAGGTTAGATTTTTTTTATTTGTTTGTTTTCTTTTTCTTTGTTTGTGTTTTATTTGTTATATGGCTTATAACAGCAATTTTTTCAATTTTAATAATAATCCATATTACACATCAACCTCTTTTTCGGATATTACCAACCCGGCATATCATAACTTTAACCAACCTAGTGTGCCAGATTGGTCTTATCCGAATCATTACATGCCCCAGTCTCAATACTATGAACAAGACTGGAATAATCATCACTACTCTTCACAGA
The DNA here is from genome assembly GCA_038442645.1 of Agave tequilana. NCBI lineage: Eukaryota > Viridiplantae > Streptophyta > Magnoliopsida > Asparagales > Asparagaceae > Agave > Agave tequilana. The sequence goes on along the minus strand of JAVJIF010001653.1, from coordinate 43,817 downwards.
GTCAATGGGGATACAACGCCCCTGAGCCATATTGTCAACCACCTGTTCAACCATTATCTTCATATACTTCTTTTACCACATCACCAATGTTTCAGTCCTCCAATAATCCATTCGATGGGTTAGAAGAAAAAGTGGATCATTTGCAAGATATAATGAATGATCAAATTTCTAGACTTTCAAACATTCTTGAACTAACCAACCAAGTTGATAGGAACCAAGAATCATTCTGTCTAGAAGACCTTGATCAAAATTCAATTTCATCACATCAATATGAACTTGGTCAATCCCAATCCTTGGACAAATTGGCTAGTTTTAATTTTAATGAGATTGAATTAGATTGTGAATGTGAACCCGATCCCCAACTTTGCGATTCAGTTTTCATCTTCGAATCTATGTTGACTCTGGTATTCTTACCCAATTTGGACAAATTTTCTGAGCCAACATTTATTCCCGTACCCATAGATCATGAAATTGAATCACCCATTTTTGATGATCATCATATTGAACTTGACCAATTTCATACTTTTGAAAGTCCCATTGACAAATTGGCAAGTTCTCATTTTTATGAAATTGAACTCAATGAGATATGTGACCTTGATTCTCAAATTTGTTGTGTCGAGTTCAATTTCCCGAATCAATATTGACTCCTGTTCTGTTACCCGATTTAAGTAATATTTTAGAGTCAGTTTTGATTCTCACACCTGTCATTCTTGAACTTGAATCACCAATAGTAAGTCACATTCCATTGTGGGAAAATGATTGTGGACTTGAGTTTCAATTCTTGGACTTGGACTCAACGCTTGAACCAAAACTAACTCTCGAACCCCACGTCAATTTTCTCGAGTTTGTATTGGATCCTGAACCTATCATTCTTAAGTCCAAGTTAACCATTCTACCAAGTCACATTCTTTTGTTGGACATAGGTATAGACCATGATGACTCTGTGATGATTTTTCAGGACTGGTCATGTAAAGGAAGTAAGATTCACGATAGTATCTTCCATGATCCTACTCATACTGGGGACTGTAAATATGTAAATAGAAAAGAGGTCAATAAAGGTAGGTCCCGTGAACTACCACATTATCTTGATTGGGTAGCAACGCTTGGCCCAATCAAACCACCACCGGAACCACCCCCTAAGGTAATATTTTCCTTCCCTTTCTTCTTTTTCATGCATACATGCATTCATTCATACATTGAGGACAATGCATGAGATAGGTGAGGGGGAGGATTTACTAACATAGTAGATACTAACTAACTAACCAAAAAAAAAAAGGGACAATATTTTGACTTATCTTTTGAAAGAAATCTAAGTTAGTCTTAAGAATTAGGAAAATAATGATTAGGATTTCTAAAAACTTGGTCAAAATAAATAAATTGTTGAATTTTTAGGTATAGGAGGAAAAATTGAATAATTAATTAGTCTTAATTTTTACCTTAATGAAATGTGCACATCTAATACACTTACACATCTAGGATTCTAAAACAAAGACTCTTGTGCCCTATAAAAAATAATACTAAAAAAATATAAAATAAAAAAAATCACTAATTAAGCTAAATACATGTGCCTCAAGAAGCATAAGTATTCAAACATAAAGGTGATTGTATAAATAAAAACCTTAGTTTTGTGGCCTAGTTCACTCGAATCCTTAAATCCGTGGGGTGTTATCTCACCCGGTGCCCTAAAACCGACCGGTTTGGGAGCCACCGACTTTAAGTTCGCTACATGGTGGATTAGAAAGCCTAAGAAACTAAGAAAAATTACTTATATATGTACTAACACATCTCATAGTCAATTAGTTAGGTATGAGGGCCTCAAGAAGCCTTGATACTTACACGAAAGAAAATTAGATGAGTTATACATATTTAAAAAAAAAAGAGAAAATAATAATAAAGAGGCATGAGAGTCCAAGTGAAGGAATTCCTAGCAAAGATTCACAAGGATGCATATGACTTTTGGTAATGAAAAAGACTATACAAAAATTCAGTTTTGATCCTTACCGAAAAAGGATAACAATTTACTATATAAAGACTAAGTTTAAGAATGAATAAAAATGATAATCCTAAAAACTTATAGATTACTTAGTTTCTTCAAACATATTTCAAATATTTTCCTTTTTATGGATTTTGTGGGTGTAATCCGCTGAAAACCCTCCCGAGACAACACTCGTCCTCTAGGGTAACCTAGGGGTTTAACGGCTTGTTGCACGTGCTAAGTGCAACCGTGATGCCTACGAAAGTGAGTTAGGATAGATTAGTTTTTCTTTTCTTATTCTTTTTGATTTTTACTCGAGGACGAGCAAAAAGATAAGTGTGGGGGTGTGATAGGTAGTAAAAAATGCATATTTATCACTACATTTACTATCACATTTTCATATTTATTCCTACAATTATGCACTATTACTAATGTTTTATTATTTAATGTGTGCAGGCCTTGAGTAATTAATTAAATAAAGAATAAAGCCTAAATGAAGCCCAGAAGCACCAAAAAGCCCATGTGCAAGCCCAAGTGCAAAAGTTGCAATTACCAAGTACCAAAGTTGCAATTACCATGTGCAAAATTTGCAATTACTAAAAGAAGAGGAAAGGGATAGATTTCTACTCAATCCTAATTACTTGCAGGACAAGGATAAAGATAAAAGGAGGAGAGTGTAAAGATAAAATCATTTTAAAAGATTTGAAAGATTTGGATTTAGGGTAACTTGCTTCCCAAGTTATCCCGAATTTTCAAAATAAAGAGTCGGTATGCCAAATCTAAAAGGATATACCCAGATGGACGGACCAGAGGAGGCCACGCGCGAAAGCGCGTGGCCAGAGAACACACTATGGTCGCGGAAACGCGGCCATAGCCGCATTTCCGCGGCAAGATTGACGAGTCTGGCAATAAGATTTTGTGGAGGAGTCGTACTGGGACTCTACTTCTTCCATCTCCTATAAATACCCCTACAGAGCAACAGAGAAGGGCGTCGAATACAGAAACGAGCTTAGGATATTTCTTTAAATTCTCTCTAATTTGTAGATTGTAACTTAGGTTTGTTTTAGTTTTCTTTTGTGTAATTTTTATTTTTTTATGTAACTGAGAGGAGAGACGAGTTTCATGGAGGAAGGAGATCAAGCTTGTACTGAGGTGACATCGGTGTAAGTCTTTTCTTCCATTTTTATAAGAATCAAATCGAAGTTCTGTTTCTTCTTTATTCTTGTTTTGTTTTTGTTTCCCTCTTTTGTGTTGGTTGATCCAAGTAAAACCAATAGCCTCGAAGTTTCCTTCTCCTTGCAAGTGCCGTTGATGGTTTATGAAGATGAACATCGATTTCCATGGTAGTATAGCTCGCCCTTTTATTTCATAGTGTAAATCGGGAATGGGAAAGATCTTATATTCCATGCTTCGCTCACCTTCAAAGAAAGGTACATCATTGATACGGTCCAAAGGTAAGCAGACGCCGAAGAGGTAAGTATGTTTTTAGTTTTTAGTTTTCTTCCTTTTATTTCTTTAGTTTAGATTACCAACACTACAATATTCCCAATCTCTTTCACTCTTTTTCATTGTAAATAACATTGTAAATATCATTATAAAAAAAGAGAGAGAACTTACTAAACAAGCTTCCATCGCTAGTCCCTCCCTGTGGATCACGACCCGCATAGCCACTTGCTATAGCGGTAGAATTGAGTACCTTGCACATCCTACTCTTAGATCTGAAATTATATATTCTTGTGTGCAGGTAAAACCTCAATCAACTATATGTGTGCAAACAAGCAAAATGTAAATGATAGATTAGCAAACAGGATCTCACTCCTAGGTTGTTAAACCTAAGTATCAGGAGCGTAAGCTCTGATACCAGTTGTAAATCACCTAGAGGGGAGTGAATAGGTGATAGTGCTAATCTAGAAACTAAATGCGGAAGCTAAAACAAATTTGCACAAACTTAATACAACCAACGAGTTTAGCTGAATTCCCCATGAAGGGCTCTGGACTAACTCCTCTTGATTCCCCTAGATAAGGGTTGAGGTGCTATATGAAGCTCTCGTGGTTAAGTACAAGTGAGGCACACACAAGCAAACCAAGCATATAAATGAAATAGCAATGTGAATCAATGCAAGGCACAACACAAGCAATATAAATGATATGGCAATATGAATAATGCACAACACAAAATAAAAAGAGAGTTGAGAGGCAATGGATCAAACGCAAACACAATGATATGTTCTGAGGTTCGAGCCCCTAGCTCTACGTCCCCGCCTTCACCGAGAAGGATTTCCAATCCACTAAGGAGTACCGAACTCCTCTCTCAACCTTACAATGCCACCGAGGCAATACAACCACAATCCACCTTTATCGAAGAGGAATAAGGCCCGTAGCCAAACAACCACAAATCACCTCTACCGAAGAGGGATACAAAAACCAAACTCCACCTCTCACTAGAGGGAGCAAACACCATTCCTATTAACCTCTACCAAAGAGGGATACAACAAATCAAGGAGGGTTTACAACTTGGTGGTTTCCTCAATCACAAACAATTTCTCTTTCCACAAAAATAAAGATCCTAATAGAATAGGATAGAATGATAAGCTCAAGTGTGGAAAACAAAGTGTTTTGATCAAAGAAATTCTCTTGGGAAAACACCAAAATAGATATAGAAGTTTAGATCAAAAACTAATTCCCAAAACCCTAATTTCTTTGAAATAAACAAAACACTTTAAAACAAATAAGATGGATCTTTTGAGATCTTAAACACTTTGAAAACTTGTTTTAAAAACCAGAGAGTAGAGAAAGTTTTCTTGTTAAAAACCTTAGCCAAAATCTCAAAGAAATGGGGTTTTTATAGGCCAAACCCTAAAACTAGCCGTTGGCTGAATTCTCAGCCAAAAGCGGCTAGCGGTCGACTGCCCGGTCGACCGCCAACGGTCATAATTATGACCGTTGGAGACCTACGGTCGACCGGCCGTCGACCGTAGAAAAACAGAGAGCAGAGCTCTCTGGTCTGGTCAACCGCCCGGTCGACTGTCCCAATTGCCTGGCCAACGTGCACAGGCTTGTGCACGTCGGTCGACCGGCTCTGGAACACGGTCGACCGTCTCGGTCGACCACCAGCGCCTGGCAGCCAATTTTCTGGGTCAGAAAAACATGTTAAAAATATTTCTAAAAATTCTTGTAAATCTTCTAAAAATTCACAAAATAGTTTCTAACAAAATGTATGATATATAAACATGTGATAAAAATTTCAACTCAAATATCAAACATTTTGAAACATTTTTGTGTCTTATCATTTTTATCAAAAACCAAAAACTGTATTTTTCCAAACTTGAATTTTTCAATAAAAAATCTGATTTTTCCTAAAACTCTAGACATATCAAAATAAGTTTGTCTAAGATATGAAGCATGTATGTATATCGAACACATCTAATATACATAAAAACCATTTAAACTTGTTTTGATCTAAACTATTCATGAAAACCAATTCCAAAACATAAAACTTGTGTGTGTTATGAACTTGAGCATTATCAACTATCTAATCTTTACACATGGATCTAAAACACACTAAACTTAACTATGGATACCTAATTCTTCTTGACGATCTTCCATCTTCAAGTCGACTCGATCCAAACCATGATCCACGAGCGAGACTCCAACGAGTGCAAGGTATGATCTTGATGCTCGGGCTCTGGAATCACCATGTAAAGGCTTCAAAACTCATCTTATTGAAGCAATCACCAATTAATATCTTGCTTAATGATCTGAAGCTAAAATCACAAGATTATTAGTAAACATAACTACATGAGTTAATCATCATCAAAACTAGAGTGGAAGACCTCTGGGCCAACAATCTCCCCTTTTCGATGATGACAAAACTCATGGAGTTATATATGCATGGATTAAAGTTAAGCTTCAAAGAAGCTCCCCCTTAACTCATGCATACAAATAAAACATAATAAATATGCAATGAATCACATAAATATGAATGCAAATACATGCATAAACAAACAAATCTTCAAAATATACTCTTGATACCAATAAACATAAACACAAATAATACTATCAATTTTTTTTGATAAACAAAACATGCATAAAAAAAATGCATAAACAAAACAAGCATACATAGAGAAGAATTTGAATTTATATCCATGTTAAACTCTCAAATAATTCTCCCCCTTTTTGTCAATCATCAATAAAGGGGTTAAAGTAAAAACAAATCAATAAATTTTTCTCCTCCTTTTTGTTTGAAACAAGGAATCAACAAAAGGATTAAAAACAATAAAATAATGTTCTCCCCTGTTTGTCTAAAACACAAATGATTTAAATAATGGATGACAATCAATTAAGATATCAATTTAAAAATATGTCAAAGTAGCATCTTGATACCAATTGAAAGTGAACATATAAACCAATGAAAGTAAATAAGGCATTGATACCAATTTTTGAGAAAAACACATAAAAATCTTGATATCAATTGAAATTATTCAAATAAACATCTTGATACCAATTTAAGTATTTGTCATTAAGAACATATGATACCAAAATAAAAAAATATATATGAGTATACAAAAATGTCAATATTGATACCAATTGAAAGAATCCAATGATACCAATTGAAACAACAAAAATATCAAGTGTATACCTCATATCCTAGCCTCCCAATCATGTTCAAGTTTAAAATGATTTTCACTATAAAGCATACATGAGCATGATCTCCCATCCAACCACCCTTTGAAGGTAGGGGTTTTCAAAAGTAGGTTTGAAAAATATAGTATGCTTGAGAACTCTACCATATCGAAGAATACCGCATTTAGTTAAATGAAAAAACTTGTTAACTAGTACGAAATCCTTTAAGTAAGGAATAAAACAAAAAAATTTCATGAAACTATGTAAATCACATGATCACTAAAACACTCAAAATCAATAAAGCTCATATCATACTCATGAAAACATAATCATGAGAAACATTTAAATAAGGTGAGTGAATAAGTGTTATGTGAAACATATCAACATGAAAATAGACATTCAAGCTCAATATTCCTTAAAACACGAAAATCATCAAAACTTGATTTCTTCAAGGTATATGTATGTCAAGTACAAACTAAAGTATACATACATATCCAAAACAAACGAGTCCACAAATGTATATGCATGAAGGCACGTGGCTCAAAGGATGTATATGTATAATCAATAGTTTAGACAAGATGGACATATACATGAAGTTAAACAAGAAAAACATGAAAAAATGAATAAAATAGGAATACAAGTTAAATGCATGAATCATCAAAACTAGACTATACTAGCACAGCTAATGGGTACAAATAATCGTTTAAGCTCAAACATATATAAATTTATTTGTGGCCCACTATATGTACAAGATAAAACTAGTCTTAATGAAAACTAACATTTAAAACATATATTCAACATTTAAAGTATAAAACAAGAAATAAATCAACATGATAATCATAAAGTGATCATTATGTAAATCCACATGTTATTAGAAGTATGATAAACATGATAGCTAAACATATTCGAGAACACAAAAATAATGGTCCATATTAAACATGGGTGTCTCAAAGGCTATACATGCATGTCAAGAGTCTAATAATCATGGCATTTTCATAATGATCATATAAACAACAAAACATGCTACAAATAATGAACATGAAAAGCATGCATAAATAAATAAAGAGTAAGAGACCGTTACCAAAACCTATGAGACAACTTCTCCATGTCTCCAAAACACAGTGGTCCTCCCATCAAACATCTCTTGAAAGTGATGCATCCAAATGATTTCCATGAAGCTCGGAACGCATCCACTCCAAGGTACCTATACTCTCACGTAATGCGAGAGCCCACACCTACATAAAATACCATAGGGGTGGTCTTTGGTACCCATACTCTTTTGGGTCCATGGGGGTTAGTACATTCTCTAACCCAAACAAAATTATTTGCTAAATTAGAAACATGTATTCTATCATAGCAAAATTTAGCAAGGTGGCCCTTACGTCCACAATGTGTACAAGTGTACACATGAGCATACATTGTGTAATGGTGTCCGTGAGGAGCATGTGTATACCATGAAGGGTGTACATGCAAAGATGGAACTTGTTTCTTTCGAAACAAAGATTCCAAACATGTATGGCTAGAAACATAATGGCTCAAAGTGGAGCCCAAACAATCCATATTCTTCTTTAACAAATTTATATCATTTTGAATTGTAGAAGAAGTGGAGCATGTAAGGGGTGATCTAGGTGAAACTACCCTAGCATAGCAAACATGTGTATCCATATTATTTTTCAAAACAATATTTTTCTTTAAAACAATTTCCAATTCCTTGGAAATAGAAGCAATTTTCAATTTTAAAGAATCATTTTCTTTAAAACAAAATTAACTTTTGAAGACAAGTTTTCATTTTTCTTCAAAATTATTTCACAATCATTTTTATTTTTCAAAAATTTATTTTCTTTTAGGGCAAGATCAAGTTTAGATTTTAATGAATTCCTCTCATTAGAAATCTCCACCTTTTCTTGCAAAACCATGTCAAGTCTTGAACATAAACCCTTGTTTTCTTTATTAAGTTTAAAACTCTTCTTTTTCAAAAGATTATATTTTTCAATCAATTTTTCACACACAATAAATAGTTTTTCATTCAAATCATTAGCATCCACATATTCATCACATGAAGAACTAGCATCAAAACTATCTAGTTGAGATTCCGATTGTACCTCAAGGGAGTCATTCCCTTGGACCATGTAGCATTGAGACTCGGATTCTCCACTAGATTCCTCCTCTTGTTGGATTGGCATTTGAAGCTCGGAGGAGGTGGTTGTGGTCAACTTGTTCCACATTACAAAAGCAGAATCAAGGTTAGAAACAAGCATAAGATAATCTTTAGAAAGCGTGCTTCTAGTAGCCTCAAGGGCTTGTGCATTGGCCCCTATATGATTGCTATTACCAAGATAGCATTTCTTGGTAGCGGTAAGGAAAACATGCAAATCTAGGGTCTTCAAATACATGAACATCCTATATTTTCATGTGTCAATGTTGGAGACATCGAACATGGGAGGTGAAAAGCAATCCATGGGTGTAAACTATATGTGTGCAAACAAGCAAAATGCAAATGATAGATTAGCAAACAGGATCTCACTCCTAGGTTGTTAAACCTAAGTATCAGGAGCGTAGGCTCTGATACCAATTGTAAATCACCTAGAGGAGGGGTGAATAGGTGATAGTGCTAATCTAGAAACTAAATGCGAAAGAATGCGGAAGCTAAAACAAATTTGCACAAACTTAATACAACCAACGAGTGTAATCGAATTCCCCGTGAAGGGCTCTGGACTAACTCCTCTTGATTCCCCTAGATAAGGGTTGAGGTGCTATATGAAGCTCTCGTGGTTAAGTACAAGTGAGGCACACACAAGCAAACCAAGCATATAAATGAAATAGCAATGTGAATCAATGCAAGGCACAACACAAGCAATATAAATGATATGGCAATATGAATAATGCACAACACAAAAATAAAGAGAGAGAGAGTTGAGAGGCAATGGATCAAACACAAACACAATGATATGTTCTGAGGTTCGAGCCCCTAGCTCTACGTCCCCACCTTCACCGAGAAGGATTTCCAATCCACTAAGGAGTACCGACCTCCTCTCTCAACCTTATAATGCCACCGAGGCAATACAACCACAATCCACCTCTACCGAAGAGGGATAAGGCCCGTAGCCAAATAACCACAAATCACCTCTATCGAAGAGGGATACAAAAACCAAACTCCACCTCTCACTAGAGGGAGCAAACACCACTCCGATCAACCTCTACCAAAGAGGGATACAACAAATCAAGGAGGGTTTACAACTTGGTGGTTTCCTCAACTACAAACAATTTCTCTTTCCACAAAAACAAAGATCCTAATAGAATATGATAGAATGATAAGTTCAAGTGTGGAAAACAAAGTGGTTTGATCAAAGAAATTCTCTTGGGAAAACACCAAAATAGATATAGAAGTTTAGATCAAAAACTAATTCCCAAAACCCTAATTTCTTTGAAATAAACAAAACACTTTAAAACAAATAAGATGGATCTTTTGAGCTCTTAAACACTTTGAAAACTTGTTTTAAAAACTAGAGAATAGAGAAATTTTTCTTGTTAAAAACCTTAGCCAAAATCCCAAAGAAATAGGGTTTTTATAGGCCAAACCCTAAAACTAGCCGTTGGCTGAATTCTCAGCCAAAAGCGGCTGGCAGTCGACCGCCCGGTCGACCGCCAACGGTCATAATTATGACCGTTGGAGACCTGCAGTCGACCGGCCGGTCGACCGTAGAAAAACAGAGAGCAGAGCACTCTGGTCCGGTCGACCATCCCAATTGCCTGGCCAATGTGCACAGGCTTGTGCACGTCGGTCGACTGGCTCTGGAACACGATCGACCGTCTCGGTCGACCGCCAGTGCCTGGCAGCCAATTTTTTGGGTCAGAAAAACATGTTAAAATATTTCTAAAAATTCTTGTAAATCTTCTAAAAGTCCACAAAAATAGTTTCTAACAAAATGTATGATATATAAACATGTGATAAAAATTTCAACTCAAATATCAAACATTTTGAACCATTTTTGTGTCTTATCATTTTTACTAAAAACCAAAAACTGTATTTTTTCAAACTTGATTTATCAATAGGAAATCTAATTTTTCCTAAAACTCATGAATAGACATATCAAAATAAGTTTGTCTAAGATATGAAACATGTATGTATATCGAACACATCTAATATACATAAAAACCATTTAAACTTGTTTTGATCTAAACTATTCATGAAAACGAATTCCAAAATATAAAACTTGTGTGTGTTGTGAACTTGAGCATTATCAACTATCTAATCTTTACACATGGATGTAAAAGACACTAAACTAAACTATGGATACCTAAGTCTTCTTGACGATCTTCCATCTTCAAGTCGACTCGATCCAAACTGTGATCCACGAGCGAGACTCCAACGAGTGCAAGGTATGATCTTGATGCTCGGGCTCTGGAATCACCATGTGAAGGCTTCAAAACTCATCTTGTTGAAGCAATCACCAACTAATATCTTGCTTAATGATCTGAAACTAAAATCACAAGATTATTAGTAAACATAACTATATGAGTTAATCATCATCAAAATTAGAGTGGAAGGCCTCTGGGCCAACATCTACATCTTCTTCTTCTTTCTTACCCTTTTTTGACCTTCTGGTTCTCAGATCTTAATCGTTTTCTTATTTCTGTCATAATGAAAAAGAGAGAAATCTGTTATGATCAGTAGCACAGGCAAAGGAAAGTCCGCGGAAGAGGAGAAAGAGAAGAGAGCTTCTCATCATACTAGGATTAACATGGACTTCGATCCAGAAACCTCCAAGCTCCGTGATCAGGAGGCGGTGGATCGATGCTTGGCCAGCTATGGTTTCATTTGAATCTAGGGTTAAAAATTTACTTTTGCCCCATGTTCTTGACGTTTCCTTAGCCTCACCTAATGGGGAGAGTGTATATATGCATTCCCAGATTCTGGCACTGGGGCTAAGGCTGCCGATGTTGAGGTTCATTCACAGCGTTCTGATTTTTACCAAGTTGTCCCCTCTCAATTGCCGGTGGTAGCCGGCAATGGTACTAGAGTTTGAGTCTCTCTATTATTTGTACACTTTCGATGCATGTCAGCTTGAGGTCTTCAACGCCACGTATTTGTAGATCACCTAGAGAGGGTGAATAGGTGACTAGCTAATCATGATGAATTAATGCGGACTTAAAACTATTTATGCAAACTAAAAACTATTAAGCTAAACACACAAGGTACAACACAAGAGTGTAGCCAAATTCCCGGTGAAGGCTCTAGTCATCTCCTCAAGATTCCTCTAGATAAAAGTTGAGGTGCCGCTATGACTCTCTTGGTTGAATACAAGTGTAAGCAAACAATCCCAAACATATAACAATATAGCACAAGATACATCAAGCATATAAAGATATACGCAATGTAAGCATGCAAGATATAAACACAAGTGAGAGATAGAGAGAGAGCAATCGCAAACACGGGAGATTTGTTTCGAGATTTGAGCACGTTTGCTTTACGTCCCCACCTTCAACATGATTGCTAAAATGAAAGAACAATCAAAGAGTTAAGAAATTACCGTGTAGCTTGTGGCTAACGGGTCGTGTCCACGAGGAGGAATGCGATAAAAGCTTTTCGGTGTTTCGTTTAATAACAAAGAAGGAGCGATTAGTAGTTAGTAACCATGAGTTTTCTTTCTTTTTCACTTTGTTTTAGAAACATATCCAAAAATCACAAAAATCATTTCTTCTATGTTTCCCACTTCTATGTTTTCACCGTACTCTTCTCTTTCCATTCTTTATTTTCTTTTCTTTTTATTCTTTTAAACATTAAAGAACTTTTAACATACACGTGAACATACCGTGTAAGCTTCTATCGCCTCCTGTCCTTGTGGATTCGACTCGTTTTAGCCTCTATGCTATAATGGAAGTATCGAGGAAGCCAAAGCACACACTTTTAACTATTGATTTTAAAACATACACTTTTCGTGCACGGTTTTTCCATGATCATTTACCCTAACTTAGGCTAGATTTTTTTCCTTTTTATTTGTTTGTTTGTTTGCCTGTTTTTGTTTTTTGCTTTTGACATCTTGGTGATATGGATTATAATTGTGCTCGTTTTTTAATTGAAAAGAGAATGGAAAGAAGGAGATGATTAAAAGAGAAATTGCAACTTTAGAGAAGGCTTTGGAGAAGGTGATTAAAAAAAACTTTGAAAATTGTTTGGTTGTTTTAAATATAAGAAGGAGAAATTCTGGGCTCACTATCTCACTACTCAACCGTTTATTCTTCTATTAAAATTCTTAGTACCTCAACTTGATCATAGGCAAAACTTAAGGTTGACTTTAAAAAGTTTGAAAAAGCATATAAGATGGTTGAAAAAGTGAACTCTTTTCTTTAAGAAAACGTTTTAAATTGAATGTTAAATCATCAAGTGCGAAGAAGCAGTATGGAATAAAAACAGCTCAAGAAACGTTCTTAAAAGAAGTAGGAGTTTAAAAATCCAAACCCATCCTCATGTGCCTTCAAGAACACTTTCAAGAAAAAAGACTTTAAGTTAGGCATGCAAATGATTCATTGGGTCTTTTTCATTAAAATTAGAAGAGAAGAAGAATTGGAGAGAGGTACAATAGTGAGCCCAGAAAATTGATTTAACTACTCATGGAAGACAAAGAAAAAGGCAAGTAAATAATGCAAGACATACCATAATATGAGTGGAAGAAAATGTGGCTCGATTCTTGTATTGATGTCACTTCAATCTTCAAGTACAAGCACTCAATTCTTCTCTCTCACAAGTATTTGTACTGGACTAAAAATTGCAAAACAAAAAATATAACTTTTGTACTATCTAACAAAGAGCCTAAACCTTAAACTATAAACAAAAATTCTAATCCTAGTCTTCACTCCCTTTTTCAGTATAAAACCCTAGCTTTTATAGGCAAAACCTCAGAGGGAAGGGAGTGAAAAGATAAGGGGAGCAAACGCTCCCCTTATCTCCACCAACAAGCTGCAAATCCATGGCTTAGGCCACAGATCCGCGGCCTGGATGTGGCCAATTGGCCACATCCAGGTGGAGGATTAGTTGGCGAGGATTTGGCTTCCCTTTTATGTTGCTGGATTCACTGTTGCAACTCTCAGATTTGACGAAATGATCTTTGATTTGTTGGCTTCAACCGCTTGATTCAGGGAGATTCATTTCAACCAGTTTTCGACCTCTCTGATATACCAAGATTTGCCCTGATTCCTTAATTTTGAATTTATTCTGAATTAAATCAGAATTCGATGGGCTTTTGGGCTTGTTTCTCCTTTCTTTCTTTTAGCAATTGGGCCTACATTTAACAAAGAAGAAGAAGACTTATTAATAGGATTTATTAGCTAAAAAGTATGGTAAGGTGACAATGTATATGCAACATATGTTACTGATCACACTTCCACACTTATCTTTTGCTCGCCCTCGAGCAAAACATCAGACTAATTCTAATCAATTATTAGACCACTTTCGCAGGTCACTCGATTGCACTGAGCATGTGCAACATACCGTTAAACCTCTAGGTTACCCCTAGAGGATGAGTTATGTCTCGTGAGGGTTTTCAGTGGATTGCACCCACAAAATTCATAAAAAATGTTAGCATTTTCGAAAAGCATTTTGAAAGGAGAAAATATTTGAAGTATATTTGTAAGGTTTTAAGTAATCTACAAGTTATAGGAATATCAAATTTTTCATCATCTAGTCTATTAATTTACCCTGAGTCGTATGAATTATTGTGATTGTGAAGTTTGACTAAGGGTTCTTTAACATTAACTCCTATGCCTTATTTATATTTATTTTTGGTGGAATTTATTCCTCAATTTCATTAGGCTTTCTAATCTGCCCATGTAACGAGCCTTTAGTCGGTGACACCTAAACCGGACAGTTTTAGGGCACCAGGTGAGAAAACACCCCTAAGGACTTAAACACTCGAGCGACAAGGCCACGAAACTAAGGTTTTATTTATAAAATGGACCCCTTTTAGGCGTGAATACTTATGCTTCATGAGGCACAAATACCCAGCCTAATCAGAGGATTTATATCTATATATATATTTTTCAAACTTATCTAATTATCTTTTGCATAAATACCAAGGCTTGCTTAGGCTAAAGCACCTAACTAATTAATAACTAGATTTGTTTTTTTTATACATATATATTTTTTATAAGGCATAAGAGTTTTTGTTTTTAAACCCTAAGTGTGTACGTGTATTTAGTGTGCATATTTCATCAAGGTAAATATCAAGACTAAATTACTTTCACAAATTTTCTTCCTAACCCTAAAAATCAAACAAGTTATCTGACTTTGACAAAGTATAAGAAATCCTAATTATGATTTTCTATTCCTTAAAATTGACTTAATTTATTACAAAACTATATCAAAATATTGTTCTTACATTTCAAAAAGTTTTATATATATATATATACAATTTTTTTTACAAATTTTTTTTTTTACATTTTTTTTTGAAGTTATATTAGTCATATTAGAACCCTCCTCCACACTTATCTTATGCATTGTCCCCAATGTATGAAAGAAATGTATACATACATGAAATGAAATGTAAAAGAGGTGCATATATTATACAGAAATATGTACAACATCAAGTTTCTCCCACACCTAGATCTTTTTCGGTCTTATCCCACTAGCTCTCTTCCCGTCATTCCAAGGGGTCCTCTTTATAGGGCATAGTGGGGAGGCCAATTTTCTGTCATTTTGACTCTCTTCCTCCCCAGTCTCAACTTCTTTAGGTTTTCCTTCCTCATATTTCTACATTCATTATTCAAAAATTGATCACCACCACACTTCTCAGTTGGAACTTCCTCACTATGAGTGCTTAGAAATTCTAACTCAGTTCCATATATCTCCTCAAAGTATAGGTAAATACTTTCCCCTAGAGATGTGTAATTAACCAAAAAATTCCTAGTTGGTTCATCCAAACACATGAGTTCTTCTTCGAAGAGGTTTTCAAAGGGTATGTCAATCGGAGGTTCTTGAATTATATTCTCATGCGATACATTATTGGTTGGATCATCAAAAATGAAGATATTCAAATCAAATTTCCCCTTTTAAAGGGTACTCTAACATTAGGATCTCTGACATATGCCTTCTCATCAAGATAATCACATTTATTTTTAAATAATTCATTAAGAAACAGTGACTTATCTTTTATATCTTCACTCTCTTCATCACAATTATTTTCAACAAAGTTTACCTCAAATGTTTGATCTCTTATCTTACGAGGTTATTTTTCTAGGTTGAAGACATTTACTTCTCAAGTCATGTCCCTAAAAGTTAACCTCATGGACCCATTCCTACAATTGATGATGCATTGGCAGTAGCAAGGAATGGTCGCCCTAGGATAACAGGAGTTTGAGCCCTATGATTGGAGTTAGACACAGGTTGTGTCTCTAGAACTATGAAATCAATAAGATAGATAAACTCTCCAACCTAGATAAGGACATTATTAATCTCCCCTTTTGGAACTTTTACTGAACGGTCAGCCAGTTGGATAGTGACTCGAGTTGGACTAAGATCGCCCAACCCGAGTTGTTGATAAACTGAGATGGAAGCAAGTTGATACTTGCCCCCAAGTCAAGAAGTGCACGACTAATCTCAGCTTGTCCTATTGTGCAGGCAATGGTTGGACTACCTGGATCCTTGTACTTAACAGGAATCGGACCCGATAATAGCTCACTAATGTTAGTGGCTAAGAAGACCTTTTTAGGTACATTAGTCTTTCTCTTCTTGGTGCACATGTCCTTAAGAAACTTAGCATAAGATGGGACTTGTTGGATGGCATCAAGAAGTGGCACATTTATCTTCACTTGATTAAAGATCTCAATTATCTTATCCATGTGTGGATTTTGCTTGTTATTTTTCAACCTATTAGGAAATAGTGCTATAGGTTGGTGCACATGACTGGTTGACTTATCTTTTTCAGATACATCAAATTTAGGAGGAGTGGGATTAGATGAGGTGGATGCTGAAGTGTGATTGTGCTGACTAGGATTAGGCGGTGTTGACACTTGGTTATCAACTTTCTTTCCCGACCTCAATGTATGAACAGTATTATATTGATTCAGTGATTGATCCTCAACCAAATGAGCTTGTTGTGAATTCCTAGGATTCATAATTGGTTGATGGGCAAGGTTCCCTTTTGCCTCTCATGTTGTGGGTTGGCTAACTGGCTCATTTGACCCTCTAGCCTCTATATTGTTTGCATGAGGGAATCTTGGTTCTTCATTTACCTTTCATGTTTCTCTCAAAATCAGTCATTCTTCTTTCAAGTTGAGGATTCTGGAAGGAAGATGGTGGAGCTTGGTTGGGAAAATTTTATTGATAATTTGAAAATTTGTTGGGAGAATTGTGAGAGTGATTGGAAAAGTTGGGTTGATGATTGGAAGAATTATTAGAATGATGGAAGTGGCTTGCATGGTTTGACCGTGGGTGGTCATTATTTTATTGGCTCCATGAGAAATTTGGGTGATTTCTCCAGCCAGGATTGTACGTTGGAGCATAAGGATCATTGTTTGGCCTTGAAAAGGCCGCATTCATCGGTTCAGGAAAGTGTTGGTGAGATTAAAATACAGGACACTCCTCAAACACATGATCCATGGCCTGAAGTAAGTACAACCCGGAGTTGAAAATTGATTTGGGCTGACTTGATTGACTGGACTCGGTTCCTTAGTTTCTAGAACTTCCAGTCTTCTCGCTAGGTTAGCTAACTTAGCCTCGTTAGCTATAGATGATTCAATCGAATGGTGACCTCCTTTTGAAGAGATAGAGTTTGGATTTCTAGAACTTTTACTAGTAGGTTCCCATTGGATGGTCTTTTCAGCTAGATTCTCATATAAATCCCTTCCTTCATGCTCATCTTTCTGTACGAATCCCCTTGGTACATGCTTTCTAAGAGGGTCTTGATCGAGTAGTCTAAACCGTCATAAAGAATTTGGCATTGTCGCCATTTCTCTATTTCATGATGAGGATATTGGACAAGGAGGTCTTTGAAGCGTTCAAATTACCTCCAAAATGGTTCACTAGGTTCTTGCTTGAACTGCATGATGTTTTTCCTAACGAGGGCGGTCTTGTGGATTAGATAGAAATTCTTGAAGAAGATCTTAATGAAACCATCCCAGGATGTGATAGAGCCGGCCACTAAGCTGTAGAGCCATTTCTTGGCTAAGTCCTTAAGAGCAAATGGGACAAATCTCAACTTAATAACATCATCTGCAAGGTGTGGAATTTTCATCATTAAGCATATTTCCTCAAATTCTCTTATGAAGAAATAAGCATCTTCGGACTCTAAGCCATGGAACTAAGGGAGTGTATTGATGAACTGTGGCTTAAGCTCAAAGTTGTGTTCACCAACCGATGGAAGTTGGATGCAGGATGGAAGTAATGTTCTAATAGGATAGAACCTATCCTGTAAAGATGTCGGTCGATCCATAACCGAATCTGGTCTTGTTTCGAACTTGGGTGGTGATGTGTTTCTAATTAACCTAGATGAATTAGGGTCTCTTGACCACACTTGCATACACAAACACAATCACAAACAAGTTCACCGATAGTCAAGAAGAGGAAACAACCAAGCCTAGTCTAAGGTAACCTTAACCTAGACAACTCCTAACTGGTTAATTGTCCACATGAGGTATAATGTAGACTTTGACCACAAGCTAATCAGCCAGGTCAGGGCAAGATTGGTGGGAGGTTATCCATCAAAGACGTTCCTTAATTAAGTAACCACCAACCTTCGGGCTTTTGGCCCATAATCCCTTCCTAGACACTGATTTGGCAGGAGTCAAATTCCAACACCTTCCCCCTTAGGATAATCTCCTAGTGAGTTCGAGATGTCCCTAAGGCCAACGTCTATCAGATTTTACTTAGGCTTAGGTTGTGCGTGCTTGGAGATAGTTTGTGGGCTAAGGAAGGGTAATGTCTTCCCCACCTTATCTTGACTTGGGCTTTGCCCTTAGAATTGATTTGTGCAAGGTGTGCAAGATATAGAAAAGTAGCATTCAAAAGCAAATATCACTTAAGAATGTTTCCTAAACTATATGCTATGCATACATACCTTGTCTTCAGCTATCTTCAACAGTAATTGTAAAATAAACGTAATTAGACAAATGCCTAGAATGCAAGTCTAAATATTTTTTTAAGCAAGTAACAATCACTCAAATTACTGTTGGATTAAAACAGGGATGGTGGATAGCAGAAATAGCAAGAATATAACGTACAAAAACTTAATTTTTTGCGAGCAATATGTCCTGCAAAAAAGAGTTTTAGTAGTCCAATGAAATTTTTAACTTTTGTAACGCAATTTCTTGAAATTCTGTTTCCTACTTTCGAGAGTAGGGGCACCGAATTTGCAAGTCTTCTCTTGCAAAGCTTGAATGCTATATCTGAATCTTCAAGTCCCTGAAATAACACACCAAACTTGTTAAAAAAAAATATACCATTTCCTCCCGGCAACGGCGCCAAAATTTGATTGCTAAAATGAAAGAACAATCAAAGAGTTAAGAAATTACCGTGTAGCTTGTGGCTAACGGGTCGTGTCCACGAGGAGGAATGCGATGAAAGCTTTTCGGTGTTTCGTTTAATAACAAAGAATTGTGCTCATTTTTTAATTGAAAAGAGAATGGAAAGAAAGAGATGATTAAAGGAGAAATTGCAACTTTGGAGAAGGCTTTGGAGAAGGTGATTAAAAAAAACTTTGAAAATTGTTTGGTTGTTTTAAATATAAGAAGGAGAAATTCTGGGCTCACTATCTCACTACTCAACTGTTTATTCTTCTATTGAAATTCTTAGTGCCTCAACTTGATCATAGAAAAAACTTAAGGTTGACTTTAGAAAGTTTGAAGTAAAGCATATCAGATGGTTGAAAAAGTGAACTCTTTTCTTTAAGAAAACATTTTAAATTGGATGTTAAATCATCAAGCGCGAAGAAGCAAGTATGGAATAAAAACAGTTCAAGAAACATTCTTAAAAGAAGCAGGAGTTTAAAAATCCAAACCCATACTCATGTGCCTTCAAGAACACTTTCAAGAAGAAATGCTTTAAGTTGGGCATGCAAATGATTCATTGGGTCTTTTTCATTAAAATCAGAAGAGAAGAAGAATTGGAGAGAGGTACAATAGTGAGCCCAGAAAATCGATTTAACTACTCATGGAAGACAAAGAAAAAGGCAAGTAAATAACGCAAGACATACTGTAATATGAGTGGAAGAAAATGTGGCTCAATTCTTGTATTGATGTCACTTCAATCTTCAAGTACAAGCACTCAATTCCTCTCTCTCACAAGTATTCGTACTGGACTATAAATTGTAAAACAAAAATATAACTTTTATACTATCTAACAAAGAGCCTAAACCTTAAAGTATAAACAAAAATTCTAATTCTAATCTTCGCTCCCTTTTTCAGTACAAAATCCTAGCTTTTATAGGCAAAACCTTAGAGGGAAGGGAGTGAGGAGATAAGGGGAGCAAACGCTCCCCTTATCTCCACCAACAAGCTGCGGATCCGCGGCTTGGGCTGCGGATCCCGGCCCGGATGTGGCCAATTGGCCACATCCAGGTGGAGGATTAGTTGGCGAGGATTTGGCTTCCCTTTTGTCTTGCTGGATTCACTATTGCAACTCCCAGATTTGACGAAATGATCTTTGATTTGTTGGCTTCAACCGCTTGATTCAGGGAGATTCATTTCAACCTGTTTTTAACCTCTCTGATATGCCAAGATTTGCCTGATTCCTTAATTTCGAATTTATTCTGAATTAAATCAGAATTTGATGGGCTTTTGGGCTTGTTTCTCCTTTCTTTCTTTTAGCAATTGGACCTACATTTAACAAAGAAGAAGACTTATTAATAGGATTTATTAGCTAAAAAGTATGGTAAGGTGACAATGTATATGCAACATATGTTACTGATCACAACACTTTGAAGGATTTTCACTAAAAATCGATCCCACCGGATCACTAGGTGCCGCAAATCCTATAACGAGTTCATACTAGAACTCCTTGGACTTACTAGTCCCTCTCTTATTCCTGCAAGAATAACACACGCAAACATACTAGCTTGCGGAGGCCGCACCTCTACACCGAGCTCCCACTAGAACTCGAAACAACACGAACCCACAAGTTCACCTCCTCAAATACAATGATAAACACTTGGTGATCTAAACACTTTGATCACCTATAAACACTCTCACAACAACTCTCCTATAGGATTGATATAGCAATGGAAAACTCAAGTATGTGTGAGAAAAACTTGGATGGATTTGTGGTAAAAAAAACTCAAGAAGATACTTTTGAAAACACTTTTGATAAACTCTCCTTTTGATATGAAAGTTTTAGCTCTAAAACAAGTGAAAATAAACACTAAAAGATGTAGGAAAAACTAGCTTGAAAACTCTCCAAAATCTTATAAAAAATAGTTCAAGGGAACCCCAATTTATAGGCTCCCAAAATATAGCCGTCGGAGGCCAACTCAGCAGGAAATCTTGTTGTCAGTCGACCGCCCGGTCGACCGGCCAACGGTTGGATTTCCGACCATTGTGCCATCGGTCGACCGCCGGTTGACCGAGGCTTGGATACAAAGAGCAGAGCTCTCTGCCGGTCGACCGCCCGGTCGACCGGGGCCAAATCCAGAGGCTGTGCACGTTTGTGCACATCGGTCGACCGGACCGGTCAACCGGCAGAAGGCCTGGTCAAATCTTTTTTTAGGGATTAAAACTTGATCCTTTTATCTTTAATAAAATCCCATAAATTCTCATAAATTCTACAAAAATAAGTTTATTAACATTCTTTGATATACAAACATGTTTGATTAAAAATCAAAATATATTACAAACATTTTGAACTATTTTTGTGATATAGAAATTTTGGCTTTAAACAAAAAATCTATATTTTTCAAAAACAATCTCCAAATTAAAAAACAACTTTTTCAAAAACTTTTCCAAATACAAAAATAAGATATTTTAAACACTTTTGAAGCTTAGTGTGTAAGGATATAATCCACTACACATATATGATGAAATATCTATGTTTTTGACAATAAGCTCTAAAGTAGTTTTGATAAAACATATGTATACTTTAAAGCTTAAAAACCAAAACGGTATTTTCTAAAACAAAAACTCTTTTATGAAAACATTGTGTGTGATATGAACTTGAGCAATCCACCAACTAATCTATCCTTTACATTTTATTTAAAAACAAATCTTGACACTTACAAAACCCGACACAAGTCTTCTTGAAAATCTTCTTCTCCTTCTTGATTTGGTCCAAACCTTGATCCAATGAGCTAGACTTCTCTTGAGTACTTGATTCGATCTTGATGCGCGAGCTCTTGAATCAATACGTGCTAGCTCCAAAACTTGACTTTAAATCCTTTATTGAAGCTAAACACCTACTAAGATCTTGATCAAATATCTGAGACTAATTAAGCACAAGATTATTAGTACTATAACTACATGAGTTAATCATCATCAAATCTAGAGTGATGGGCCTTTGGACCAATAATCTCCCCTTTTTGATGATGACAAAACTCATGGAGTTATATATGCATGGATTAAAGTTAAGCTTCATAGAAGCTCCCCCTTAACTCATGCATAATAATAAATATAAATATATTCAATGAAGTGCATAAATTTAAACAAACATATATGTATAAACAAGAAGATAAACATACATAAAGCTCACCAAATTCTTCTCCCCTTTTTGTTCTTCTCTCCTTTTTGCATAAACAAAACATATATGCATAAGCAAGAAAATTACATGCATATATAAACTCTCAAAATCCTTCTCCCTCTTTTCGTATAAAACAAGGGAATGAAATAAATATGCATATATAAACTAATCAAATACTTCTCTCCCTTTTTGTTAATTTATCAACAAAGGGGCGAAAACAAATCAAACAATAAAAATATATGCGATATACAATCATGAAGAAGAGAGACGTGAAGTTAGCTCCCCCTGCATACAGCATTACATGAAGAAGGGATGACAAAACTCTAACTCATATAAAATATAATATACAATATATAAGCGGAGATGTTAAGCTCCCCCTACACACGTGTACCATATAAAGAAGAGATGTCAAGCTCCTCAATATAAGATACACTCAATATGAATCTATATATAAAAGAGATGTTAAACTCTCCTTGCATATAGGCAATACATATCAAAATATTTTTGAATAAAATTTTGATAATACTTAAAGTAAAACTTTGAAATTTCTTAAAATAAAATTTGGTACCACTTGTAAATAAATAAAACTTTTAAGATACCACTTGTAGATAAACAAAAATTTTGTGATATCAAAAGAGAACAATGCACAAGCATTTTAAGATATCAATTGATATTTAAATCAAGCTTAGCATAATCATAATTTGTGTTTAACATGTCATGGATATTGTAAATCAAGCACAATCAAATCATATATATGTATGAAAATGAAAATACCAACTGAAATTGATATTATTTTAAGTTAGAAGCATGCATACATACATACATATATATATATATATATATATATATATATATATATATATATATATATATATATATATATATATATATGCAAACTAAATATGACTATACAAACATAAGATTCCATGAAGAACAAGTGTATAACTCATAACTATCCATCCTATTCATGCACACGTTTAAAAGATTTTTAATTTAGAGCATACAAGGTATGGTCGCCCAACCATCCGCCCTTGGGTTGGTAAGGGTTTTCAAAAATAAGAATTTGAACATATTTTAGCATAGTTTGAAAACTCTACCAATTGAAAAAAAATAACTAGTTTATAATAATTTTTGAAAAACTAGTTAAAGATCCTTCAAACATGAAACCAAATCATATATCCCATGAAACATTGCTAAATACACAAGAGTTGATACTCAAAATCTATAGGACTCAAAAAAGTGCTAATGAAACAAAATCATGAGTAAACAAAAATGATGTGGGTGTACAAAAGTTATGTGATTAGCAAATTATGAAAATAATCAATAAAGCTCAAAATAAACATAAAATTCTTTTTATCAAAAATATGAAAATCATAGAAATTTATTTTTTAAACAAACTTCATGGTATATGTATGTTTTATCAAAACTAACAATATACATACATATCCCAAATATAAAAGAGTCCATAATAGTATTTGCATGAAGGCAAGTGACTTAAGATTATACATGTATATTTATATGTTTTGGACAAAAGTTACATATACATGAAGCAAAACATATTCAATAATAAGGAAAACATGTATAAATAAAAAAATCATCAAAACTAGGTTATACATATACATGTAATGAGTACAAATGGGCAATGAAGCACAAACATCTAATAATCAAGTGTAGTTCAATACTTGTACAAGTATATACACAAGTTTCAATGAAAATTACATCTAAACAAGTATTCACCACATGAAGTACAAAACATAAATCCAAAACATGCTAAAATTATCAATGTAGAAGCATGTAAATTAAAAGGAGTTTAGAGATAGTTACCAAACTATAAGAACTATACTCTAAGTCTCCAAAACATGGTGGTCCACCCACCAAACTTTCTTGATAGTGGTACATCTATAGGGTATGTCCATTTAGCTCCATATGCATCCACGACCAAGGCACCAAACCTCTCACGTCATGTGAGAGCCCACACCTACATTAAACAATAGTGGTGGGGATTTTGGTACCCATTTTCTTTTAGGTCCACGGGGGTTAGCATTATTCGCAAGCCAAATATTTTTATTAGCAAAATTAATATGATTTATCTTATCAAAACAAAACTTTGCTAAATGGCATTTGCGGCCGCAATGTGTATATTTGTACACTCTAGCATGCACATGAGAATGAGTGTGATCATGATGGGCAAAGTGTGCATATGTATGTCGTGGGTTATGTGCATGAACATGTAGAGCTTGTTTCTTTTGAAACACGGTCTCTAATTTAGAATGGTTAAATGGACAATTGCTCAAGGTTGAGCTCAAAAAATTAATTCTATTTTTCAAAACTTGAATCTCATTATTATTAATTGTAGCATGAAGAGCGTGGCAGGAATGAGAATCAATTACCTTTTTCTATCTAGAAATGTTTTCTTTTTCTTTTAAAATAATTTTTCTTTTCAAAGAGTTGTTTTCTTTCAAAACAATTTCTTTTTCTTTTTTCACCAAATTAATTTTATTTTTTAAAGAATTATTTCCTTCACAAATATCATTTAATTTAGAAAATAAGGAAATATTCTCCTTTTTCAAAGATTCATTTCTTTAGAAATATTTTTCAATTTATTTTGAAAAGAATCTTTTTCTTTTGAAATGGACTCATATTTATTCTTTGATCTTTTATGGTCCTTTTTAAGCAAATCATATTTTTCAAGAAGTTGTTGATAAAAAAATGCAAGTTCATCGTAAGACATGTCAATATCTTCTTCTGGGTCGGATTCAGGTTTACCTCATGGGGGTTATCCCCTTGAACCATGTAGCATATGTTGGAAGCATCACTTCCAACATCCGAGTCGCTCCGCGCATAGTATTGCTTTTGTTCGCCAAGGGAGTCTATAGTGTTCCATACTACAAAAGTCGAATCAAAGTTAGCAAGCTTAGATAAATATTCATCATTTAGGGTTGATCTTAAAGCATGAAAGGCTTTTGCATTAGCCTCAAGCTTTTTGCCATTTAAACAATATGAATCTTTAATAGTGGCAAAATAAACATGAATACCTAGGGCTTTGACGTACAATGACATCTTAACCTTCCAAGTTTGGATGTTAAGAATATCAAACATGAGAGATGACATGAAATCCATGTGTGTGTATAAATATTGTGATTAGCTAAAAATGAGGATATTTAACTCTAGGTTGTTAGACCCAAATCAAGAGTACCAAACTCTGATACCACTTGTAGATCACCTAGAGGGAGGTGAATAGGTGACTAGCCAATCTAATGATGAATTAATGTGAAATTAAAATTATTTATGCAAACTAAAATCTATTAAGCTAAACACGCAAGGTATAACACAAGAGTGTAGCTGAATTTTCAGTGAAGGACTCTGGAATATCTCCTTAAGATTCCTTTAGATAAGAGTTGAGGTGCCGCTATGGCTCTTTGGTTGAATACAAGTGTGAGCAAACAATCCCAAGCATATAACAATATAGCACAAGATATATCAAGCATATAAAGATATAAGCAATGTAAGCATGCAAGATATAAACACAAGTGAGAGATAGAGAGAGCAATCACAAACACGGAAGATTTATTTCGAGATTCGAGTACCCTTGCTCTACGTCCCCGCCTTCAACACTATGAAGATTTTCACTAAAAATCGATCCCACCGGATCACTCGGTGCTGCAACACTTACAATAAGTTCATACTAGAACTCCTTGGACTCACTAGTCTCTCTCTTGTTCCCGCAAGAACAACACACGCAAGCACACTAGCTTGCCGAGGCCGCACCTCTACACTGAGCTCCCACTAGAACTCTAAACAACACGAACCTGCAAGTTCGCCTCCTCAAATACAATGATGAACACTTGTGATGTAAAAACTTTGATCACCTATAAACACTCACACAACAACTCTCATATAGATTGATATAGCAATTGAAAGCTCAAATATGTGTGAGAAAAACTTAGATGGATTTGTGGTAAAAACAACTCAAGAAAACACTCTTGATAAACTCTCCTTTTGATATGGAAGTTTTAACTCTAAACAAGTGGAGATAAATACTAAAAGATGTAGAAAAAACTAACTTGAAAACTCTCTAAAAATCTTATAGAAACAGTCCAATGGAACCCCAATTTATAGGCTCCTAAAATATGGCTGTTGGAGGCTAACTCAGAAGGAAATCCAGCTGTCAGTCGACCGCCCAGTCGATCGGCCAACGGTCAGGATTTTTGACCGTTGTGCCACCGGTCGACCGCTCGGTCAACCGAGGCCTGGATACAGAGAGCAGAGCTATCTGGCGGTCGACCGGGTCGGTCGACCAACCCTCCAGCCAAACTGACACGTTTGTGTACATCGATCGACTGGACCGATCGACCGATTTCTGTCTCGGTCGACCGGCAAAAGGCCTGGTCATATCTTTTTTTTAGGGATTAAAACATGGTCTTTTTATCTTTAATAAAATCCCATAAATTCTCATAAATTCTACAAAAATAAATTCATTAACATTCTTTGATATACAAACATGTTTGATTAAAAATCAAAACATATTACAAACATTTTGAACTATTTTTGTGATATAGAAATTTTGGCTTTAAACAAAAATCTGTATTTTTCAAAATAATCTCCAAATTGAAAAATGATTTTTCCAAAAACTTCTCCAAATACAAAAACAAGATATTTTAAACACTCTTGAAGCTTAGTGTGTATGGATATATTCCACTACACATATATGATGAAATATCTATGTTTTTGACAATAAGCTCTGAAGTAGTTTTGATAAAACATATGTATACTTTGAAGCTTAAAAATCAAAACTGTATTTTCTAAAATAAAAACTCTTTTATGAAAACACTGTGTGTGAGTGTATATGAACTTGGGCAATTCACTAACTAATCTATCCTTCATATTTTATCTAAATAAATTTTGACACTTATAAAACCCGACACAAGTCTTCTTGAAAATCTTCTTTTTAAAATCTTCTTCTCCTTCTTGACTTGGTTCAAACCTTGACCCAATGAGCTAGATTTCTCTTGGGTACTTGATGCGATCTTGATGCGTGAGCTCTTGAATCAATGCGTGCTGCTCCAAAACTTGACTTTAAATCCTTTATTGAAGCTAAACACCTACTAAGATCTTGATCAATATCTAAGACTAATTAAACACAAGATCATTAGTACTATAACTACATGAGTTAATCAGCATCAAAACTAGAGTGATGGGCCTTTGGATCAATATTATTCGCTAAGAAAGACCACTCAAGGTGTGTGCTAATTTTCCCCCATAGTGGGGTTGAAAAAGCTGTTTTCAACATGGTCAACAATGACCATGATATGCTGGATATGTGGTTCGGGTGGCCGGTCCGTGGGAGGCCGAATCGGAAGATGAGCACGGGGCAGTTCTGGTCGCCTAAAACTTAGACTCTAGCTCTCAGGAGGGACTTTGCCCTTCGCTAATGTTGAGACGAAGTTGAGGTTAATGACCATCAACTACAATAACTACAACTGGAGTTGGCTGCTAAATCCAAACAGGCCTTCAAACCTTCAGTTATCCTGAAGGTGCCAGCTTCGGGTAAGATCCAGCCTACCTCCGAGCCTAAGGAACCTACTCGGGAGGGAGTCCTCCCGACCATCGATCTGGGAAAGTCAATGGTCTTGGCACGGATAGTTTCCACTAAAGGGAAGAGGGATCACACCCGGTCTTCATGTCTTCTACACCCCGAGGTAGATTCTTACTTTCTTTAGTTTTCTGTTGGTAGGGACTATTTCTTAACACTTGCATATTCGATGAGTCTGATAATGAGGAGATGACGAACTTGCTCAAAGCCACGCCCTCTCCTCTGTCCACCGCTGTGGAGCGGTCCTCTAAGGCTAAGAAGGCTCGGTTAGATCCTAGGACTGCGTAGATGGTGTTTGGGAGGCTTTATCAGTCATTGAAACCACTACAAAGTGGATACGGCACTGAGATGCTGCAAAGCCTCCTACTACTGAGTTACTCACTGAGAGTGGAACAAAGACAACAAAGCTGCCAACTTTGGACGATGCTAGGCTTTCGTCTCTGCATAGTCTTGAGAGGGTGGACACTACTGAGCGTCCTCAGGTCGCGAAGGGTGCAAGGGTAGCCAGTGATGTCGGCTTCTCGGGACTATCGCAAATTTTCAAGAACTATTTTCAGGACAGAACATCATGGATCCAGAACTAGGATTGTTCTTTTAGAGGGGATACCGTGGCACTCTGGTATGGAGACTACCTCAGGGGCTTGAGGAACTTAGAGTTTTGCCCTTGAGAAATCAAAGGCGACATCTAAAAAATGAGTTTTTCAGGGTAAGTAATTTGACGACCTTGTCTTGAATTATTTATTTGCATACTATTTAATTTTGGCTTCCCCTTCAGAACACGATGCTCCTCTCGGATTTGCTGGATGACCACTGGGATCCTCTAAAGGCGAGGGAGGGCGAAGTCATTGATTTGCACCGGAGGATGGAAGAGCTTAGTGCTGTAGGACATGCTGTGACTGAGGAGATTAATCGGCTCAAGGTAGATTTGGGCCATGAAGTGGTAGCCCGCTCGAGCCGAGAGGAGGAGGTGGCACAGCTTAGAAGGAGCTGGAGAAGAAATGGTCAGAGATGCTGAAGATGGACTCCAAGTCGCAACAGAAAGAGTCTGCACTGCTGGTGGCTCATTAAGAACTTAAGGAGATACGACAGCGTGCAAAGAAGGCAGATGCTGCCCTGAGGTCAGAGAGGGATGCTTTCGAGGAGGCAAAGGAGTGTCTCAATAATGACTTGAATTAGGCTCAGATTGCCCTCGAGAAGGCAGAAACGCGTGAGCAAGAGGCTGTAACCAATTGTCAACATGCATTGAAGGTATTCAAATTTAAGAATATAAAGAGGGGTACGAAGATGAGAAACATGGGGTGTCCCCGAGGTACTTGCTTAAGATTGGATCCTTCCTTAGGAGTGAAGGCCAGGATCCTCCTGAAAGATGTGCTGTTCTATTACAGTGGAGGACACCTCTCTGGATGCTCTGTTAAGCGAGGTATCCTGACAACGAGCTATCCGCCGACTGCTCTCGACGCTGGGTGGGTGGATCGGGCTGACCCCGCTACAGTGGATGAGACCTTTCTAAATGCTCCATCAAGCGACATTGCACCCCTGGTAATGAGTTCTCTGCTGATCGCTCCTGATGCTGGGTGGGTGGCCCGAGCTACCTCTTAGGAAGCTGCTCTTCCGGCTCCTTTTCCAAGGCGTTTTATAAAGGCAAAGTGAGTGTTTGAGAGTTTGCCTTGTTGATTTTTCTACCATCATTTGTAAAGATCTGATAGTGATCTTTTTGAGCAAAAATAGTTGAATCTTCACCTTCTACGCCATTTTTGAATGTCTTATTCCCTTTATGTTTCAAGGCTTTATGTTTCAAGGCTATTATGGATGCTGGTCCATTGGGCCCTTTCTGCCCAACTTCTGACTTTGTGATTCATGATCCGAGGAGGGCCCTCGGAGGCTGAGGATGTCCCTTACCCGCATAGGCTTTGACGGGTTGGCACGTTGTGGAGGAGCCGCCCGAGGAGGTCCATGATCTAGCCCCATAGGAGGAGATAAAGAGATGGAAATAGATTTGGATGATAAGCTTGGATCGTTGTTAGATTTCTTGAATATCTAGCGGAAGAAGGTTGCCATGGGGAGCTTCTAGGAATTCCTAGGCTTTCTCGCCCCGTAGAGCTTAAACTGCTTGATCTCCTAACCTCTAAACTAGATCGCGAGCTCATTTCTCATAATATGATAGTGGCAGGTCTTCGGAAAAGGGTGGATGGAATCCTCCAGAAAGAGCACGAGCTACTTAAGGCGAGTGGGAGGAGAAGGTATAGTTTGAAGAGAAGCTTTTGAGCCAGCTTTTGGAGCTATAGAAGGTATAGGAGGAGGTGTATGAGCTCCGAGAAAAGGTGGCTTTGACCTGGTCAGAGATCTTTTCTCTTGGGAGCAGATCAATAGGGGTTATATAGAGAAGCTGGCGCTCGAGCACAAAATCCGCGTGCTGTGAGATAACTTGAAAAGTCATGACAAGAATGTGGAGGAACTGAGGGTCGAGATTTCACGTTAATTGGATCGTTATAATGATGTTTGGGGTGCTCAGGGATGTTGCTTGAGGATGTACAGACATTGCACTCTCAGGTTATAGCCCTTGGATCTAGCGTCCGGGTGGAGAGCGCCAGAGGATGGCTCAACGGCGCGAACTACGACCTCGAGGGTCCTAGTTCAAGGCCTAGGGGGCTGGGTTATTAGCCCGGGGGGTCGACCGATCATGTTGAGAGCTCTGGGGCATGAGGGACTCAGAGGTGGTCAATGGATCGAGGCAGTGGCTGTAGGCGAAAATAAACGGGGGTAAACCCACTTTTTGTATGGACTAATATGATAAAGAGGTGTCTGTTATTTTCTTTGAGTGTTAAATTGCTTCTCTTGAAGCCCCATGTTATGCATAGTGTTTTTTCTTGTTTGTCGGAAGTCGCCAGGATAGGACCCTTATAGGTTGTTAACTCACTTCGAGTAGCTGTCAAGGTGAACACCTGTCTAGGTTGACTCTGAGCAGTCATTGTGGGCGAGCCTCCATCTTTTAGGGGCTCGCCGAGGGATAGCCATAGGGGTTATTTTTCCCTTATATTCTTCAGGATAGGACCCAATATAGGCTATTGACTCACTCGAGTAACTGTCAAGGTGAACAACTGTCTATGCTGACTCCAAGCAGTCATTGTGAGTGAGCCTCCATCTTTCAAGGGGCTCCCCAAAGGATAGTCATGGGGGCTATTTTTTTCTTATAGCAGGGTAGGACCCGATATAGGCTGTTGACTCACTTGAGTGGCTATCAAGGTGAACACCCATTTAAGCTGACTTCGAGCAATCATTGTGGGCAAGCCTCCATCTTTCAGGGGCTCACCAAGGGATGGCCGCCGGGGATTTTTTTTTTTATGGCCGTCAGGGTATGATTCGATATAGGCTATTGACTCACTCGAGTGGCCGTCAAGGTGAACGTTTATCTGGGCTGACTCTGAGCAGGCATTACAAGCAAGCCTCCATCTTTCAGCGGGCTCTCCGAGGGATAGTCTCGGGGGTTGTTTTTTCCTTATAGCCGTCAGGGTAAGACTCGATATAGGCTGTTGACTCACTCGAATGGCCATCAAGATGAAACCTGTCTAGGCTGACTCCGAGCAGTCCTTATGGGTGAGCCTCTATCTTTCAGAGAGCTCCCCGAGGGATAACCGCGGGGCTAATTTTTTCATAACCGTCAGGGTAGGACCTTATGTAGGTTGTCGAGCGTGCTTGTCATACCTAAAGAAGATATTGAGCGTGGAATTAAAGAGTTTGCATAATTTTATTGGATGTTACACGATTATACATGCGGTATCGCTTCAGGTGGGAAGCAAATTGCCTGGCGGTGGTCTTCTCGTCCCGAATGGTGTTAAGGAGTGAGCGTTTCAGTCGATCATCTCAGCTTAGGCCTCTTTGATCTCAGGATCTTCCTCCAAGTCGAGGTTAAACTCGTCCAAATTGAAAAATCAACTAGAGGAGGGGTGAATAGGTGATTATGCTAATCTAATGAACTCAATGCGGAATTTAAAACTTAATGCAATACACTCAAGTGCAATCAACAAGTGATGCACACACAACCAAGCCAAGCAATTATGAATGCACAATATGAATAGTTGCAAGGCACAAAGTAAAGAGAGAGATAGAGAGAGAGTCAATGGATCAAGCGCAAACAATAAGATATGTTTCGAGGTTCGAGCACCCAGCTCTACATCCCCGCCTTCGACACACGAAGGATTTCTAATCCACTAGCTAGTCCACAAAGAACTCTCACAAGGAGTACCCAACTCCTCTCTTTACAACCACAACCTCCTCCTTGAGGCACAACTCCAAGCCAACAAAACAATCACCTCACAACCCGAGGGATTAGCACAAAGCAAACACAAGGATCACCTCACAACTTGAGGGATACAACCCAAATGCACAACTTCCTCAACACAATGAGGGCAAGGCACAAAGCAAAGATTGGGTTTTTAACTTGGTGGTCTAAACAACAACCACAAACAATTTCTTTCTCCCACACAAAGATCCTATAGAATAAGAAAGTAGATGTTGCTCAAGTGTAGAGAAAACCAATGGAATGGAAATCAAAATCACAAAGAAAATCCTTGGGAAAACTGAAACCAAGATATAGAAGATGAATCAAAACTCTTTTTCCCAAAAACCCTTTTCTTTGATATTCCAAACCCTAGCAAAAACACCAAATAGATTGTTCAATTTGAATCCAAAAAATTCTTTTGATTGCTGTGAAAACACCAGAGAGTAAGGAAAAATTCGCACAAAAAATTTTAGAGAAAACAGGCCATTAATGGGGTATTTATAGCCCCAGAAAAATATAGCCGTTGGCAGCAGAAACTGCCAGAAATGACCTTCCGGTCGACCGGCCGGTTGACCTTCCGGTCGACCGGCCGTCGATCGTCCAACGGTCAAATTCTGCCCGTTGCCAGCTACCGGTCGACCGCCCCGGTCGACCCAAACAAACAGAGAGCTCTGCTCTCAGACCCGGTCGACCCTGACGGTCGACCGTCCCGTGTCTGCCAAACGTGCACAGATCTGTGCACGTCGGTCGACCGACCCGGTCGACCGACTTCGTGCCAAGTCGACTTGGTCAGAAGACTAGTCGACTGGTTGAAGCCTGGAACAGAAAACTGGGTCAGAAAAACAGTTTAAAAATATTTTGAAAAATCTTTTAACACTCCTAAAAATCACCAAAAATAGTTTTATCATTTTGCATTGATATATAAACATGTGATAAAAAGTTTAGCTCAAATATCAATCAATATGAGCTATATTTGTGTCTTATTATTTTTACCAAAAACCAAAAACTGTATTTTCTAAAACTTGGATTTTGAATAGAAAATACGTTTTGTCCAAAACTCTTTCAAATACAAAAAACATGATATTAAACAAC
The DNA here is from genome assembly GCA_038442645.1 of Agave tequilana. Lineage (NCBI taxonomy): Eukaryota > Viridiplantae > Streptophyta > Magnoliopsida > Asparagales > Asparagaceae > Agave > Agave tequilana. Next base: position 10,600 of record JAVJIF010001653.1, on the reverse strand, counting down.
ATTTAGGCATGATGTATATGGATATAATCCTATATACATGAAACATATATATATCCATGTTTTTGACATTAATTCCAAAATATGTTTTGTTAAAAATACCAAAACATAAACACATGAATAAGTAAGTCAAAACTAAGTTTGTCTAAGAAGTTAAGCATGCATGTATATAGAACAAATCTAATATACATTAAACCATGTAAACTTGTTTTGAATCTATCTATTCATGCAAACAAGGATCGGTTAAACCTAAAACCGAAAAACCGAAAACCAATATTCAAAACATGAAACGTGTGTGTTGTGAACTTGAGCATTATCATACTATTCTAATCTTTACAATTTTGAATCTAAACACAAAGCTAAACTATGGTATCGAAGTCTTCTTGTAGAGCGCAATCTCCAAGCCGACTCGATCCAAAACTCCTTGATCCACCGAGCAAGTGCTATATATGATCTTTGACGCTCGGGCTCTTGAATCAACATGTGAAAGCTTCCAAATCATCTTGTTGAAGCTAATCACCAACTAATAACTTGATTAATGATCTGAAACTAAAATCACAAGATTATTAGTACACATAACTACATGAGTTAATCATCATCAAAACTAGAGTGGAAGGCCTCTGGGCCAACACAAATATCCACATCAAATTAGGAACTCAAGGTATCATTTGAGGGGCCAGCATTGCACAGTGGTGTGTCCCCAACTTCTGTGAAAGGAATAACTTCCTGCATCCATCTGAGTCATGCTTGGCTGTCTTAGGGAGTTTCAACCACGGCTGATGCTTGATAGTGTGAAAGATCTGGTCAATCGAGAGCTTCAGAGGGGTGAAGGTGGTAAGGTCCTCAGTCTTTGTCATTGTCAGAGGAGCATTCTCCTTGGGAGTTAGGGCCTGATGTCCCCTCGCATGCTTTCTCGAGTTATCGACTTGAAGGCTCTCGGGATCCTTATGTGAAATGGTTACTCTGAAGCACATTTTGTTTAGCTTGAAATGTAGGTCAATCGGAGCTACTAGGTGTTGGTTGACCTCGAGGGAGGAGTCCACCTGAGTCTCCCTTGCACCCAGCTTATAACTCACTGTTGCCCCTCTTCCAGAACCTTTATCTGCGTGAGCAGTTGATGATTGACTTGTGTTACCGTCTCGCACTCACATTCTGCGTTATCGCGACGGATAGCGACTAGTTCTCATTCACAATTGGCCTTTGCCCGATGCTCATCCAACCATCATCGCAGGTCGATTACCATCTGGTCAAGTTATCTGCGGGAGAGGGTTGATAGATCGAATTTGTCAAGAGCATCGATGCCATGTCGGGTGGCACTCCTGTGAGCAATGATGTTGTGTGGGTATTTTTGTTGAAGGTTTACGGTATGGGGAGATCTCAAGAGTATGGTCTCAAGTTTCTTAATGAAAGTATCAAATGTTGTGGATAAATTACTACAGAATCAATTCACACACCAAAATAATAGAGTGGGTATAATTAAATCATAGAAAGTAATCGCAAATACACAGAACCTTACGTGAAAAACCGAAAGGGAAAAATCACGAAGAGAGAGGAGAATTACATTATAACAATGGTGATTACAAGTGGGTTTCTCTGGTGTATTAGGGTTTCTGGATTTAAATGATCCCCCTTTCCACGTCAAGAGGGATCTGTTATTTATACAGGTCATATCAAAAGATAAGGCTGGGAAGTCCCGCTCAGTTTGAATACTAAAATTTTTTATCTCGATGGCGGTTGTGCTTAACATCCTGATTCGAATCGATATAGGAGAGAGTCCATCTCTATCTGGTGGTCCGTGCCTTACTGTTAATAAGGATGAATTGTCCCCGAGGGGTAACTGCCTTGTCTGGATGATGATTAGGCTTTAAATTTAGAGATCTTCTTCAATTAGATTTATCTCCCTTCTAATTACCCGACCCGCTTGAAATTTGAATTGGGCGAAGACTCAGGATTAGATGTTCTGAAAGTGACAACGTATCGCACATCTTTTGGGGGCTAGATAGACACGTCTCACGATCTCGAGTGGGTCAGAAAGTGAGCACTATAGTGTATATTGTCCAAAATAAGTTTTTATTGGTTTATATGTGTATTGGATTTTATCCATACACATTGTGCTTCACATGAGTTTGAAAAACTTGTTTTTGTATTTATACTAGTTTTGAAAAATCAGATTTTTATATAGAAATTTAGTTTTCAGAAAATACAGTTTAGTTATAAGATTTTTATATCTCAAAAATAGTCCACATGTCTGTAATATGTTTTGATATTTTTATCACACATATTTGTTACTTCATTTTATTTACATGAACTTATTTTTGTAAAATTTTGTAGAGATTTATTGGTATTTAAATTGGATTTAAAAAGATGTTTTCAAGAATCATTTGTTTTGGGACAGCTAGGTTGAGCCATCAACAGCACAGTAGAGCTGTTGACAGGCCAAACAACTAAATTGTCAAAAGATTCTTTTAGAGAAATGTTGACAATACTTTAAAGTAAGTAGGGATTTGTTTGGTATTGGCTGGCTGTCAACAGTTCAAGGGAACTGTCGACAGTTGATATTGTATCAGATGAGCTGCCCACAGGCTCATTAAACTGTCGACAGGCTTAACCTGATAACGGCTTTTCTCTGAACACGTGCAGATGACAGGGCTCTTGACCTGTCGACAGGGGATTGTGACTGTTCACTGTTTGACCCAACAGCTCTATTTTATTTGGGCTATAAATTGGGTTTCTAGCTTTGGGTTTGCTAAGATTTTCAAGATAATTTTACCAGTTTTCAAGAGCTTTATTGCCAACTTTTTAAAGAGTTTTCAAGAAGTTTTCAGCTCAAAAATCTGTATCTCTATTGTGTTTTAAAGTTTTGAAAAATCAAAGAAAATAAGTTTTGAGAATTTCAAGTTTTAAGTTTCTATATCTTTCAAGAAGTTTTTTCAAGTGTTTTCTTTTGTGCTTCATTTTGAAATCTTTATTTTCTCACAAGCTTGAGCAATTCATTGTAAAATCTATCCTCTAGGATCTTGTATTATGAGAGGTGTTGTTTGTGATCTTTGTGGTCACCAAGTGTTATAAAACTCTGTTTCTTTCCTTTGTGCAAGTGGCTTTGTGCCCTCCTCTTGTGTAGAGGAGTATTGGCTTTGTGTCCTCTCTCTTGTGTAGAGGTAACTGCTTTGTGTCTTGGCTTTGTACCCACCTCTTGTGTAGGGGTTGTATTCCTTTGTGGAGTTCTCATACTACGCCTATCACACTTCGACAGCACTCCTCTCCTTCTTCGCGTGCTGGTGATCACCACCGAGCTCCGCGAGCAACCCTGGAGACCCGATCCCTGGCAGTAAACCCCCCACAAGGCCACGCACCATCACCCCTCCATCTCCCACACCATACCACAATCCTCCTCCTTGCTCCCCTCCCCCGTGTGCGCCATGGCATCTCCCATCTCTCTGTGAGTTGACGACAACCGTCGCCGGCGAGGGCGAACACCCTCGCATCCTTTTCGGCGAGATCCTCGAGCCATCGACCACATCTGCGTCCTCCATCATGCTGTCTTGGAGCCATTCACCATGGCTGAGTTTCCCCCTTTCCAAGCCGTGAGTCCCCTTTCTCTCTCTGATTATGCATATTTGGGTGTTAGTATTTATTTATAGGTGAGTATAGATTTATGTGTGGTTAATTAATATAAGTGTGCTAGTGTTTAGGTGGGCATTAATAGTGTGTGTGTGAGTGTTTACATGTGTGCGTGGGTGTGTTCCATGGGCGTGCATAAGTGTGTAGTGTGAATGAGTGTGTTGTATATAGATGTATATGTGGGTGTGTAGGTTAACATGTGTGTATGATGTGTATGTAAGTGTGGGATGTATATATAAGTAGGTATTTATGTATATTGGTATATGTATATATAGTAAGTATGTACATGTATACTCGTATATATGAATGTATGTGTGTATAGTGTGTGCATGGACTTGTATGTGTGCTGTTGTGTGGGTGCGTGAGTGTATGTGAGTGTTGGGTGAATTAGTGTATGTACATGTATATGTAAGTACGTATAAGAGTGTATGTATATGTATGTACGTATGCTTGGGTACAATAGTGTGTGTAGTTACATGTTGCAGCGATTCAGATCTAATTGTGCGATTTAAACTCAGTAAAAGGTGATTCAGTTTGGTGTTCACAGTGGACCCGATACACTGGCAATTCAAAAACTGATCCATGAGATGATGCAGAGATTCGTATCGATTCGTGCAGTGAAATCAGACGGTGATTCAGATCTAAAATCGCATCATTTCATGTGAGTGTTTATTTCTTTGTACTGTTATCATTTATTTATAGACAGTTCCTTATTTAATGTTTATTGATTTTAATTACATAAGCATCTTAATAAAATCCTGATCAATAATTGAAGTTATTAATGAGATCATCTTATCTATTATTTCATGTGATTGGATTGTTTTTATTTTAATAGATTCGAGTGTTAGTCCTCTTGATATGTCGCACGTGATATAGTTCCATCAGATTTATTGAGATTGATGGCTAGTGATTGATTCTGTTTATTCATTGGGAGTTCAGATAAATGTATGATAGATTTTCTATAGAAGATCATTACTACCATTTTGGGGAGGAGTAGACACGTTATAGACGATGAATTGGACATATCGTTGATGGTTAACTTATATAGAGTTTGTACCTTGTCATGAAGATGTGGTATTTGTATTTATCAATTTTTAGGATTATTTGATTTAACTGGATCTATTAGTGATTGGGTTGGTCAGTGTACTAAATGGTAACAAAATTTGAGTGAGGTTAGGAGCAGACCATATTAATTAAGAAAGTGGATTTTATAGATATATAGTTAATTATTAGTCTCAGATGGCTATAACGTCGGAGAGTTAAATATTTCAGTGATGATAGATCGATGTGTATTTAATATAAATGTATGAGAATTTTAAATTTTGTTATTGATATGTGAGTTATTTATCTGATTTGATTCTTTTTATCCGATAGATGGGATCTTGGACTTAGACTTGTTAGTAGACTCGATTAGAATGGAGTTGACTTTAGGTAGAGGAATATGTGTTTGACTGGACTGATTAGGACTAGTGAATTATACGTTTTCATAATTTAATTAGTTACCTTGGATTTGGATCCTTTTGATTGAGCTTGATGGAACTGAGGGTTGACCGATGATCTGGATTGGTTATAGAGATGACTATTTAGATATGGTGGAGTGTGTATTTATTTTAGATATTGAGACTTATATACTCCAGTGATTTAGAGAAGAGACATATTGATGATTTAGAGGATTAAAGTAAATTGGTAGCGACGAGAGAACTGATTACTGATTCATTGAGACAGTGGTATACCGTATCATATACTTTGAAATAGACGCTACTTAATGTTCACGATGATTGTAATGAGACTATAAGTTGATGGATCATGTTATTGTTATATCCTAGACCATATGGACGAGATTGTATATGGACTAGACGGTGCATGATATGTAACTGTATTATTTCATGTTACCAAAATCACTAGAAAAGTATTGTTCGACAATAACATCCTGCATGGTTCTATTGTTCAACATATACACAGTTACAGATACTGTCCACTGTTATTATTACCGTTCACTGTGAATACGATTACTGTTTACTATCACCATATTGTTACTGTCACTGTATTATCCTAGTATTTTAGGTAACATGGATAATGACTAATTTAACTGAATTAAATAATATGTAAATGAATAACTTACACTGAGATTGAAAAAATTGATGGAGGAGACAGTGTCTGTATTTTAGGTGGACCTAGGATACAGGTTGCGTAGCTGACCGAGGGTTCCACTGCAGAGTTCCTGGGGGTGACTGGCATCCCATCTGTACTGTTTACTATTCCACTATTTTCATAGTGAGATTACTTTTACTGTTAATGAACACCTAACGGTACGGCTTGATTCAGTGCCAGGAAATTGAGGCCGTGGTCCGGGTATATGCGAGACCCACCTAAAGCATGAATAATGTCTCCAACCAATCAGTTTCAATAGCTTAGGATCTTGATTGACATGTGTGATAGACGTAGTATGGGATGCGTCTATTACAGGTGGCAATTGATGTTCGGTGACATAATAATAATAAACTGTTCATAATGTACTGTGACTTATTATAGATACCAGATACATACATGATATGAAAGATATCTGATTATACTCATGACCTAGTGTACACCTAACTAGAACATTGATTGCCTTATTACTGTCCATTTATCTTTGCATATTATTTCTGTTTTATTCCAGTATACATTTTTCATAGTCTGCTCACTTTATATGCACCTGCATCTTCCCTTTTATTTTACACAATCATTGGGTTACTTTCTGACGACTCTGAATTTGAAAATCTAGATATTGGATGTTTTATTCTATTGTTCAGGTGTTCGTTGACATCGGATGCTTTACAAAGTCTGGAGTTTCTCTCTGTTGATTATCGATATTATTGACTCTTCTTTATTAGTGTTGTCTCTTTGATTCTCTATACATTGTTATCAATTGTTATTCCTTTTTTGTAATCATATGTTATCATCTGTGGACATCTCTATGTATCAATGCAGTGATAGTGATTCATTTTAATAGATTTATATAGCTTGTTCAGGTTACTTTAGGCTTAGAGTGTATACATGGGGTATTTTCTTTGCATATATACGTCGCCAACTCTCGTCGTGACTCCGTTTCCACTTATTTTGAGAAGCGGGGTGTGGCATAGTTTTCTTGGTATCAGAGCCTAGGTTTTTGACTTGTGATGTTAACTTTTGACTTTCACTTTTCGCAAGAAGACGTAGATACTACCAGTAACTTGAAACGTGCAATAGTTACGCTGCAATATACATATACTATTCATATGATGATATTGACTCTATTTGGAATTGATCGTCCTCCCTTTTAGAATCTATCTATTAAATCTTTGATATCCCTGATCCCAACTCTTCTTCCAGAGTAATCTGAATTCCATCTTGATTCTTATTCTTCTTCTCGATTCTATTCCTGATCTTGTCTCTTAGAACCGGTCACTTCATCTTGAAGCTGATAGCAGAGATCAGAGCACGTAGCGGAATCGTGGTACCCCAAAGAAGCAATGTGGAAGCTTGTTTGTTTTCTCTCTTGATTTTGATTTTTTTATCATTACCTACTTTATTGAAATTTCGAGGACGACATTTTTATAAGGTGGGTGAATGTAATATCCCCTAACTAATAATACTGTATTTCTATTTTTTTATTAATTTATTTGAGATTTATTTATCATTATTCTTATTGATTAATATATTTTATATAAGTGTATAAATAGATGTATGTATATATATACAGGCATAATAGATATATGCTAATGATTAAGTTATTGTTATTATTAATATTAATATTGTTTTATTATGTATTTATATAAGCCCTTTTCTACTTCCGACATATTTTTTCCTTATATTTTGTTTTCATTTAGGCCCAAGCCCAAGCCTTAGCCCAACTCTTCTCTTTTCTTCTAAATTCTTCATTTAACTATTTTTCCAAGCCCACATCAATTTTATCTATGCCCAATAATTCAACCCATTATCACTTTTCTATTTAATCTAAGATCAATCCAACCATTATCTCTTCTCAGACCCTTTAACTCACATACCCAATACCCAGTAGCCCGTTATCTACATAATCCTAATCACAACTAATCCTTATCCTAACAACACGATATATATCCTAAATTATTAGATTCTAATCCTAACTAATATAAACCCAAATCCCTTTATAATATTTCTCTTCCTTCCCCCCCCCACCAACACACACCAGCCGACACCACACCCCACCGAATAATTCACTTGCTTCTCCCCCTCCTTGCCGCATGCAATCACCAAGCCCATGGCATGGCCACTGCCCACCGGAAGACTCCTCTTCTCCGGCGAGATCCCAACAGTCTGCACATCTTCTCAATCATCCATCAAGCACAGCCCACTGGTCGTGAGCACCCGACCAAGCTCCAGCGTGAGCTCCCACCAACCTGCGCAAAGCACACTCCGGTAGCACTCCTCTCCTTCTTCGCGTGCCGGCAAACACCACCATGCTCCGTGAACAACCTCGGAGACCCGATCCCCGGCAGCAAACCCCCCAACAAGGCCATGCATCATCACCCCTCCATCTCCCACACCATGCCATAATCCTTCTCGTTGCTCCCCTCCCCGTGTGCGCCATCGCATCTCCATCGCTCCGTGAGTCAATGATGATCGCCGACGGCGAGCGCGAATACACCTGTATCCTTTCCAGTGAGATCCTCGAACCGTCGACCACATCCGCGTCCTGCACCGTGCCGCCTCGGAGCCATCCACCATGGCCGAATTTCTCCCCTTGCAAGTCGAGAGTCCCCTTTCTCTCTCTGATTATACATATTTAGGTGTTAGTATTTATTTATATGTGAGTATAGATTTATGTGTGGTTAATTAATATAAGTGTGTTAGTGTTTAGGTGGGTATTAATAGTGCGTGCGTGAGTGTTTACATGTGTGCGTGGGTGTGTTGCATGGGCGTGTGTGAGTGTGTAGTGTGAATGAGTGTGTTGTATATAGATGTATATGTGGGTGTGTGAGTTAATATGTGTATATAAGTGTGGGGATGTATATATATGTAGGTATGAATGTATATTAGTATATGTGTGTGTGTAGTGAGTATGTACGTATATACTCGTATGTGTGTGTGTGCGTGCGCGCGCGCGCCTGGACTTGTATGTGAGTTGTTGTATAGGCACATGAGCGTATGTGAGTGTGGGTGAATTAGTGTATGCACATGTATATATAAGTACGTATAAGAGTGTATGCATGTGTATGTCCTTATGCTTGGGTATAATAGTGTGAGTGTAGTTGTGTGTTGCAGCGATTCGGATCTATTCGTGCGATCTTAACTCGGTAATAGGTGATTCGGTTTAGTGTTCACTGTGCACTCGATACACTGGCGATCTGAAGACCGACCCATGGGATGATTCAGAGATTCGTACCGGTTCGTACAGTGAAGATCAGATGGCGATTTGGATTCAAAACCGCGTTATTTCATGTGAATGTTTATTTTCATACTATTATCATTTATTTTTAGATGGTTCCTTATTTAATATTTATTGATTTTAATTATATGAGCATCTTAATAAAATCCTAATTAATAATTGAAGTTATTAATGAGATCATCTTATCTATTATTTCTTGTGATTGGACTGTTTTTATTTTAATAGATTCGAGTGTTAGTCCTCTTGATATGTCGCGCGTGATATGGTTCCATCATATTATTAAGATTAATGGCTAGTGATTGATTTGTTTATTTGTTGGGAGTTCAGATAAATGTATGATAGATTTTCTATAGAAGATCATTACTACAATTCTAGGAAGGAGTAGACACGTTATAAACGATGAATTGGACATCTTGTTGATGGTTAATTTATATAGAGTTAGTACATTGTTATAAAGATGTGGTATTTGTACTTATCGATTTTTAGGATTATTTAATTTAACTGGATGTATTATTGATTGGGTTGGTCAGTATACTAAATGGTAACAAAATTTGAGTTGAGGTTGGGAGCAGACCAAATTAATTAAGAAAGTGGATATTACAGCTATATAGTTAATTATTAGTCTCAGATGATTATAATGTCGGAGAGCTGAATATTTCGGTGATAATAGATCAAATGTGTATTTAATGTTAATGTATATGAATTTTAGATTTGTTATTGATATGTGAGTTATTTATCATATTTGGATTCATTTTATTCGATGATAATTTAGATAGGATCTTGGACTTAGATTTGTCAGTAGACTCGATTGGAATGGAGTTGACTTTGGGTGAGGAATAGATGTTTGATTGGATGATCAGGACTAGTAGATTATATGTTTTCAATTCAATTAGTTGCCTTAGATTTAGATCTTTTTGATTGAGCTTGATGGAAATGAGGGTCGATTGATGATCTGGATTGGTTTTGGATAGCAATAACTATTTAGATATGGTAGAGTGTGTATTTATTTTAGATATTGAGACTTATATACTCCAGTGTTTAGAGGAGGGTCATATTGATGACTTAGAGAATTAGAGTAGATTGATAGCGACGAGAGAAACTGATTATGAGTCATTGAGATAGTGGTTTACAATATCATATACTTTGACATAGATCGATACTTGATGTTCACAATGATTGTATTGAGACTATAAGTTGATGGATCATGTTATTGTTATATCCTAAAGCATAGGTGAGATTGTACATAGACTAGACAGTGCAGGAATGTTACTACATTATTTCATGTTACCGAAATCACCGGACAAGTATTGTTCGACCATAACATCCTGTGCGGTTCTATCGTTCACCCGTTATACACAGTTACAGATATTGTCCACTGTTATTATTACCGTTCACTGTGAATACGATTCCTGTTTACTGTCACTATACTGTACTGTCACTGTATCATCCTAGTATTCTAGGTAACATGGATATTGAGTGATTTAACTGAATTAAATAATATGTAAATGAATAACTTACACTGAGATTGGAAAAATTTATGGAGGAGATAGCGTCTGTATTTTTGGTGGACCTAGGACATAGGTTGTCAGCTGTAGG
>JAVJIF010001652.1:0-134780 GCA_038442645.1 Agave tequilana | reverse complement strand
GCACTGACGGAGGCTTTCTGCAGGCCAATGGCGTCAAGGCGAGGGAAGGGTGCCGTCCTGCCTTGTGAGGACCAATCTAGGGTAGGTTTACCGTACACCTACTTGATGGCGTGGTTCGCCTTGCACTGCCCCAGTTTGATTGGAGCTGGGGAAGACCCTCCGCAGGGTGTCAACGGCGCTTCTCCGTCGCTTTGAAGGCCGTTCGTGGCAGAAAAACTTATGTGCCAGGGCCGTAAGTTAGTGCGTCGTTATGAACGTTATAGCCTGTTCCGTTGTTTTCCTCGCCTGCGAGGTGCAGGATACAACGAGGAATTCCATGATGTGGAGTCAGGTCGGTCTCCCATGAGTCGGGGTGTGTTTTCGAGTGGCTGGTCTGTATCCGGCCCTCGCATTTGCTGTACAGGAGTGGGGATACCTGCTACCTGGAGCCCTACGTCCCGAGCCGATTTGCCCGCCAATTGGGTTTTATGTATCAGTTGTATGTGGGCAAACCCAATCCGGACCTGGCTTTCATGGGGAGCCTCATTGATGGGGCTCGTGGTTGGGGCGGTTCTTTACCGCGAATGACACTGGAGCGCGGCTGCGCACGCCGCTGAGGGATTCCCGGCCTTTGACGACCCTGTGTTTCTGCCAATGGTATGCGGCTTCGAACTCCACGCCTGCTGGGTTTAATGCCAACCGTTCGGGTGTGAAGTTAATTTCTCATCGGATGAGGCAGAAGGCTTCTGATAAGATGGAGGGCAAACGAGTACGTGTTCCTGGCATAGAGGAGTTCATCGCTGTAGATGACAGCGGGGCTTCTGATGCGGGAAGCCCTTATTTCGAGGCGAGACAAGGGCTGATGCCCACGAAACTGATATTCGTGAAGCCGGGTTCTGGTGTAGTGGGGACAGCTCCCTCACAACATGTGGAGGAAGTGGAAGAAGAGGACTCTGAGGTCCACTTCAAAGGAAGCGTGGGAGTGGATCCCGTAGGAAGTCGTCGGCGAAGAGGTCCCGTCGCCAGACTTCTACCATCGTGGTAGAGGGTGAGCCTCTGCTGGCCTCCTTCTGCTGCTCCATTAGTGGCTGAGCCGTCGGTTGCTGAACCGACTACTGATAAGATTGGCCCCCCGTCTAATATGCCTTCAGCGCACTTTAAATAAATCATCATTGCTTTTTGTTACAGGAGCTGAGGAGCATGGGGAGCAAGGGGACCAGTATGATCCTCTATTCACCTATAGGCTGCAGCCAGCTCTTCCGCTCACTCGCAAGAGTCTGGAATGGCGCAGCTGATGTCGGTCCTTCGGGTGTTGGGACCTCCAAAGAAGTCCTGTGAATCAAGCTCTGTTGAGTGGTCTGCAGGGACTCGGCGGGTGAGAGCGGGCTGGCCATTTACGTCGAGTCTGGTAAGAACTTTCGAGGATGGGACCCTTGGATTCCGATGTGGCTGACGAGGTGACATCGGCCTTCGGTATGACTACGGTCTCTTGGCTTCGCCTGTTTGCTGCGTCTCCCTTTTTTTTGACCTTGGTTTTGTTGCAGGTATTCGTCCCCAAGGTGCATCAGCTTCGAAGGAAGCGGAGGGTCCTCCTAAGAGGTTAGAGGCGAGTCGAGTGCTTCGACCGCGGCGGATGCTGCTGTTGGACGCGCTGTGTAGGCGACCTCCCCTTTTATCAGCCCATGACACCTGAGAGGTCGGGGGTTGCGGAGACGGCAGTCCCACAGATGCCTTTACTCCCGAGTGAGATGCCGGCGAGTAGGAGTTGAGGGTGATCACCAGCCCTGCCTCCCCAACTAAGGTGGTTGAGCCTGTTGCTCCAGAGGTGGTTGCCAGTCCTACCTCCGCGGTGGCTGGCGTGCTGGTGTCGCTGAGGACTCCGCCGAGGTCACCTTTGGCTTGCCTGCTTGCTGTCAATGTTCCCGCTTCTTCTTCTGCTCGGTGTCGACTGGGTTGGTAGATTGCTCCGAGGTTGTCTCAAGGGTTGATGAAGCTGAGAATGATTTCATCGGTAATCTGGTCGACAGCTTCTATAAACAATTGGAGCAGACTATCGGTCTAGTCTTGAAGGGTTTCGCCTGTGCCATTCTCGAAGCTGAGATGGTCCTCTCCCGTGGCATTGAGTGTATCCGGGACTTTGAGGGGTACCATCAAGCCTGCTGCTCTAGAGCTTGGTAGCTGACCTTGAGAAGGACGTGGAGGAATGCGCCGCCTCTATAGTTCAGACGCAGCGTCTTTGGCTGATGAACGGCTCTCACATCTTGTCGCGCAAAGGCGCGAAGCTCGGCTTGCTGCTCAAGAGGCCGCTGAGGCTATCTCCTCTGACTTGAAGTCCTTGGAGACAGAGCAAGTAGAGGTTGGGAGTGCAATTGACGCTTCCACCAGTGCTCTTCTTGATGCCGAAGATAAGATTAGAATGCCGAGGAGATGATCAGAAAAGCAAATCTCCTCTTATCCAAGGCTACACCGGTGCGTTTTGAAGAGACTGCGCGGCTTGAAAAGCTTAGGGCTCAAAGTGAGGAATTAGCACGGCAGGAGTCGTCCCAGAGGGCGACTTTGGCGGAGGTCGAGGCTCGTCTGGCTCAGGCGGTGGACTTCGATGAGGCTGAGCTAAGATCACAGGCGCTGGGCCCAGGCTGCTGATGACAGGAGAACGAGGCTAGCTTCACTCGGGGATCGGATCCGATCTTATCGTGTACGCTATAGGCTCCCCATGTATCCATCCTTTTGGCTTTAATATAAGATTTTCCTTTTGACTTCTGCTGTTTGGATAATGAGACATGACTGTCTGTTGGTTCAGAGGTCGCAATGACATAACCAATTGAGATGTTGCCGATCTCGAGGTTAGCCCTTTACAGGGCTAAAAGGGGAGATACTTGCCTTTTGTAAATGTCAGCAAGCATCGAGATTGAGACTTAGCTGTCTGCTGGTTCAGAGGTCGCAATGACGTAACCAATTGAGACGCCACTAAGCTCAATGATAGATGAAACTTGGCTATCTTCCAGTTCAGAGGTCGCAATGACGTAACTGGTTGAGAAGCCACCAAGCTCAAAAATAGGTGATATTTGTCTTTTGTAGATGTCGACAAATATCGAGACCTGTCTTTTGTAAATGTCAACAGGGTCGGGATTGAGACTTAGCTGTCTGCTGGTTCAGAGGTCGCGATGACGTAACCAATTGAGACGCCACTAAGCTCAATGGTAGATGAGACTTGGCTATCTGCCAGTTCAGAGGTCGCAATGACGTAACTGGTTGAGAAGCCACCAAGCTCAAAATAGGTGATACTCGTCTTTTGTAAATGTCAACGAGTATCGAGACCTGTCTTTTGTAAATGTCAACAGGGCTCGGGATTGAGACTTAGCTGTCTGCTAGTTCAGAGGTCGCGAGACGTAAACAATTGAGACGCCACTAAGCTCAATGGTAGATGAGACTTGGCTATCTGCCAGTTCAGAGGTCGCAATGACATAACTGGTTGAGAAGCCACGAGCTCAAAAATAGGTGATACTCGTCTTTTGTAAATGTCAACGAGTATCGAGACCTGTCTTTGTAAATGTCAACAGGACTCGGGATTGAGACTTAGCTGTCTGCTGGTTCAGAGGTCGCGATGACGTAACCAATTGAGACGCCACTAAGCTCAAAAATTGCAATGGAGTTGGGGAACAGTCTCGTTTTCACGGGGAGAAACGAGAGAATCACTGTCATAGGTTAATGTTAACGTAACAGCGAGATATATATGTGGTCCTACCATTCTATGGATGAGAATTGGTAGGTGATTTGGTGGTCTCATTCTCACGAGGAGAAACGAGGGGATTGCTGTCATAGGTTAATGTTAACATGACAGCGGAATATATGTGGTCCTACCATTCTATGGATGAGGAATCGGTAGGTGATTCTAGAGAGGGAATCAAATGGGAGCAGGTCCCTTAGGATTTTAGCAAACCCCCAGCTATCAACGGGTTTGATGGAGCTTGGAGAAAGAGAGAGGCTCTCTTTGTGCGCATTCCGGATGCGCGGATCTCGATCAGAGGTGTAATGTTAACCTGATCGAGAGCAAGATCCTTGATTAAGGATAATACTTCTTAAGAATTTGCCATTGATCGGCATCATGAGGAGGTCGCCATCTGCAGTTGTAAGGCGGTTGCTCCGTTTGAATAGACTGTCTCTATCACAAACGGTCCTTCCCATTTAGGCTGAAATTTGCCTTTGGTCTTATGCGTCATGATCATCGGTCGTCTAACGGCTAAGACCAGGTCTCTTTCTGGAAGACTCTCTGCTTGACCTTCTTATTGAAGGCTTGACATCCGAGCCTGATATAGCTCGATGTGTTGCTGAGCTTGTAGCCGCTTCTCGTCTAGGGCTTCGAGCTCTTGAAGACGCAGGCGATCATTGTCTTCTGATGTCATCTTAGTAGTCAAGGCTACCCGCAATAATGGCACCTGGATTTCCAATGGGATGACGCTTCGCACCCATATAAGGGAGAAAGGCGTATTGCCTGTCGGTGTCGAACCGTAGTCCGGTAGGCCCAAAGGCATTCGCCGAGCTTTTCGTCCCAATCTCGCTGTTCGAGGAGACAAACTTCTTGAGCAGCTTGATGATTGTCTTGTTGAATGCCTCTGCCAAGCCGTTGGCGGCAGGATTGTAGGCGGTTGAAGCCACATTCTGAATTCGGTATTTATCGCAGAACCGATAGAACCCTTGGCTTGCGATTTGGGGACCATTGTCATGGATGATCCGTCTGGGTACACAAATCGATGGACGACATGGTGTTTGATGAAGCTAATCAGATGGAGGTTTTAACTTCGGCCAACGGTGTGGCCTCTGCCCATTTGAGAAGTAATCGGTTATTGCCAGGATAAACCGGTGACCTCTTGCCGAAGAGGGACTGATTGGCCCTACGACATCGATTCCCCATGCTTCAAATGGCATGAAGCAGTAGTAGGGTGGAGCAATTCCGAAGGTTGGTGTATGAAGTCTGCATGGAATTGGCACGCTTTACACCTTCGTGCATACTGGGTGGCATCGGCCATCATGGTCGGCCAGTGTAGTACCCAAGCCTGTGCAGCCTATCTTTAAGCTTTGGACCCGGCTGGTGAGCTCCGCAATGCCGTCGTGCGCTTCTTGGAGCGCTTCCTGTGCCTCTGAATGAGAGAGACAACGGAGGAGGACACCGTCATATGAACGACGGTAAAGTGTCTTCAAGGTTGGATCATAGTGGAAACGGAGCGACCTTCGTCTGATGGACGCCGCTTCTTTGGGATTGTCTGGAAGCAGACCGTGCAGAGCGTAGTCAATGAGAGGGAAGCGCCAATCCCTCGGCTCAAGACCCACGAAGATATTATGGACCTCTTGGATCCTTCGCATATGCTTGGAGCATACGAGATGCGGGTTGCGACTGTGAGGTGATACTCGGTGTCGGCCGGTAAGGCTAGCGTTGTTGCTAATGCAGCGAGGGCATCCGCCTTGTATTTTGAGATCGGGACACGTGCCCGATGTAGAAGCCTTCAAATAGGCTAGCCAATTCGATGGCTGTATGGTAATAGGGCACCAAATCCTCATGGCGGACTTCGTATTCGCCTCTAACCTGATTGATGATCAGTTTTGAATCGCCATAAGCTTCGAGGTAGCGTACCCACATTCCCTGGGCGAGCTGGAGGCCGATGAGCAGAGCATTATATTCCGCTACATTATTAGAGCATGATTCTGTCAAGGAGAATGCTCTGGGAAGGATATGATCCTGTGGGGAGATGAACACAACCCCCACTCCGGCAATAATCTTCCTTTGGGGCCCATCCGCGATGCTCCGTCGAAGAACATCTGCCACACTTCCCTGCTGAGGTTGCATTAGACTCGAAGACTTCATCAGGGATGTCTTCGTGAAGTTTTGAATGTTCTGGAACTGGATGAGTAGCTAAGAACTCTGCAAGGGCCTGGCCTTTAACTGCCTTCTGAGGAGTAAAGGTCATGTCGTATTGAGACAACAGAAGTGCCCATTTAGCCAACCTTGAATTCAGCGACCCTGCTTCGTCATGAGAAGACGTAAAGGGTTCACCCTGGAGATGACATGTATGGTTTGCCAACCAAATAATGTCGTGTCTTCTGGACAGCGAAGACGAGAGCTAAAACACTCCTCAATAGGATTGTAGCGAGATTCCGCTCCTATGAGAGTCCTGCTCAGATAATAAATGGCTGCTCATGGCCATTGTCGTCCTTTTGAGCGAGGAGGGCACCGAGGGAGTAGTCCAGAGCTTTTACATAAAGCAAGAATGGTTTCCCTGATGTAGGGGCCACTAAGACCGGAGGTTTTGTGAGATACCTCTAATGTCTTCATAGGCTTTTGACAAGCTTGGTCCATATGAAGGCAGTACCCTTTTCATGAGACGGGTAAAGGGCTGGCAACGGCCGAAAGATTTGCTATGAATCTTCTGATGTAGGCTAATCTGCCTTGCAAGCCTCGGAGCTCTTTGAGATTCCTTGGTGGATGCATGTCCTGGATGGCTTTGACTTTGTCTGGGTCCAGATGGATCCCTTTTGATGTGACAATGAACCCAAGGAATTTGCCGCTGGATACTCCTAGGAAGGATTTTGTCGGGTTCATTTTCAGCTGATGAGCCCGCATTATGTCGAACATCGTTCTCAGATCGCGAAGATGTTCATCTTTGCTGCGGCTTTTGACGGCAATGTCGTCGACATAGCATTCCACCGTTCTTTCGGAGATGGTCGCGGAAGATCATGCTCATCGCCCGCTGGTAGGTTGCTCCGGCGTTCTTCAGTCCGAAGGGCATCCAGTGTAGTAGCAGTATACCCCCAATGGCGTTCGAAAAGAAGTATGCTTCTCGTCATCAGGATACATCTTGATCTGGTTGTACCCTGAGAAGCCATCCATGAAAGACATCCTCTCGAACCCGCATGTGTTGCGATCATGACATCAGTGATCGGCAGTGGGAATTCATCTTTGGGACAGGCCGTATTGAGATCACGGTAGTCGATGCAGATCCGTATTTTCCGTTCTTTTGAGGACGGGGACGATGTTAGCTACTCAGTCTGGATGTTGTTCCTCCCGGATGAAGCCACAAGCAATGAGCTTATGAACTTCGGCTTCAATAGCCTCCATGATGTTTGGGCGGAACCGACGTTGTTGCTGCTTGACCGGCTTAAGTCGTTCTGATGTTAGATGGTGCATGGCGACCTGTGGATCAAGTCCGGGCATGTCTTCATAGCTCCAGGCGAAGACATCTATATACTCTTTTACGAGCATTATCAATTCTTCCTTTTCGATGAGTGATAAGCTTTCACTTATGAAAATAGGTTTGGGGTGATCTTGACTACCCAAGTTGACCTGGATCACCTTGTCTTCGGTAGGTGGCTCGCGCAGCTCGAACCGCTTTTCCCATTGGAGACTTAATTGCTGGGCCCAAGGTTCTCATCAGTAGCTTCTGCAGGTTCCAATTGACTGGCTGAAGTCATATTCACAGTGAGGCCGTTGAACATTCCTCCTATGCTGATGTCAGAGTCCCATTCGGCAGATGAGCTCGACTGTAATGGAATTGGTTCGTCGTCTTTGACTTGAACCGTTACTGATGATGTGGGTGTGACATACCCTAACCCCTGCGTGTACTATCATAGTAATTTACAGGTTTCCCTCTTGAGACGGAGTTACGCATCAAGCTGCGTCTTCCTTTTCCGAAGTTCAGGCCGCCTGCCTGCTTCAAGTTATATCCCATCTTCTCCATAATATGCGTGCCGGTTGCGCATAACGGAAGAACTGTTGGGTTTCTGAGTCCGAGCTTGACTCTGTAGCTGCAGGTCCCCGTGGCTGGGTTCTACCGAAGATTATCGGCAACTGACCTTGTTTGGATGGAGGGATTACCAGCGCGGCCCTTCTATAACTTCCACAGATGTAGTAGCCGAACTTGACTCATGTACGGGCATGTGCAGAGAGCCCTCTATGATGGACTAATTGACCCAATACTCGCAGGATAACCAAAAGAGATACTATCATTAATTACCCATTCACCCTCTTCATCAGAAGGGATATTACATTGGGGGTCATTGAGGAAACATGCTGTAATTGGTTCGCCAATCAAAATGGCTGGCACGCTGTTTCGGATTCTGAATCCGCCTCATTGCCACTTTCATCATCGTCTGGCAATGGCTCTGCAGGCGTTCCGTCGGCCTCTTGATACAGGAGGGCGTCGGTGAAGTAGTTTTCCACCCCCTTGAAGGGTTGCTTTTCAGCGAAGACAGTTCGTACTGTCACATCATCTTCAACATATTTGAAGCATTGGTGGAGGGTGGAAGGAACGATCCAGTTGGCATGGATCCAAGGTCTTCCTAGCAGCAAGTTATATGATGTGTCAGCATCAATGACATAGCATGTCACTTCTGACTTCAAGCTTCCGATTCTGCAGCGGAGCCGAATCTTTCCAAGCGGATGGCTGCTCCCGGCGTTAAAACCGTATATTGTAGTGGTGGTTGCGGACAACCTGTACAATGGTATGCCGAGGAAATAGAGGAGCCTTTTGGGATGATGCTGAGTGCAGACCCCGGATCGACTTGTACTCTTTCAATGCATGTTGAACCAATATATCCGGTGTAGTACAGAGGTCGGTCGTGTGCTTGTTGTCCTTGAGAAGCATATCTTCCGCCGTGAAGGTGATAGCAGGCACCTTTGATTGTGCGTGATGGCACTCTGAGCAGGAAGGCCGGATCTCATCACCAGGAACCTCAGGCATGTATGTCAGAAAGGACTCTGAGTTGGCTAACGCATCTCTGAGTGCTTCTCTTATCTCTTTAGAGAGACGAAGGAGCTCGTGTATTGTGATACGAGCCGGGATATTGGCTAAGTGAGCCAATATATCAAAGCGGAAGGGCGTGGCTAAACCTTGGACTGACGGTTTTTTCAACGCATGGTCGAACCACACTTCCTTAGGCTTCTCCTTTCCCTTGGCTGGAATTGGAGTGGATGCCGGCATTGGTACTGACGTCGTTGCTGTTGTATCTCGTCAGTAGACTTGTCATACTGCCTTAAGTATGATTTTCCAGACCGGGTGCCCGTCTGTTGAGGCGCATCTGCCTGCGCTGTGCAAGCATGCTTCTCTTCTTCCGAATCACTGACGGAAGCCGAAGTAAGATTACCATCATCTGGCAAAATAGAGATGACATTGCAGGACTTGTCCTTTTGCTGGAGTCCTTCGACGTCTGCTGTATGTCTTGGACGAGGTCAGGGTGTATCCACATAACTTCCCCCGTCTCCAATGTCAAAGGGACGAGACCCTGTTGTATTGAGTCATGGCTGGAGGATGCTTGACTTCCAACCGCGGTGCCGAGGCTGAAGAGGTCCCGTCAGGAACTGTGACCTTCTGGGCAGTGCCGAACTCAAGAGTCACCATATTGGCAGTGACTTTCTTCTGTTCCGTTTTCAATGTGAGGATGCCGGCATCTATTAGGGCTTGTATCCTGTCTTTGAGGACATAGCACTTGTCAGTAGGATGATGGACCATCCTATGATAAAGACAGTATTTGGGGTCATTTGTGCGCCCTATCTCATTAGGACGCCGCGGCATCGGTAGCTTCATCTTATTTCCTTTGTGGAGCAGATGGAATATCGTGACCACCTGATCATCTCTGAAGGAATACTGTTTTGGAGGGAATTTAGGCTCCTGGCTGTTGACGCCGCTCTTCTTGGCCTTTGACTGCATGTCCCCGGTCAGCTCGACGGACATAATCTCCTTCCCTTTAGCTTGAGAAGACTGCGGGAGATCGCTACGCCCTTTGTTGTTCGCGCCCCATTTGCTTCTAGGGGCGGATGGCTCAAACTTCTTAGCCGATTTCTCGGCTATCTCAGCTTGTTCGACCAATTCCTTCCAAGTATGGGCTTTGACAGCCCCCATGCGGACTTCTACTTGATCCAAGAAGTTGTGCCTGCATGTCTGTAAGAGCATGGGTAATGGCATCCCTGCTGGGCACATCAGAGATAGATTTCTGAACCGCTCAATGTATTCACGGACAGATTCGCCTTTCCTCTGCACAGTGGAGAGGAGTTTGTCCATGGTCACTTCGGTGTCATCCTCATAGAAGCGAGAGAGGAACCGAGTTTTCAGGTTGATCCAGGAATTGACAGAGCCCGGAGGGAGGCTTCGGAACCAGTCGAACGCCACTCCTTTAAGTGCCAATAAACAGCCTAGCCATGATGGCATCATTGCTTATAACATTACCAGTCTGAGACCAGAAATAGTAGATGTGCTGATTGGGCGAGCTCTTACCATCATACGTATGCAACGTTGGTGGTTTGAACTTGGCGGATATGGCACCGAATCCCACTCCAGTGGTAAGGACGAATGCCCTACTTTCTTTAATTCATCCCTCTGAGCCAGGGATGAAATTTGAGCTTGAAGGCCTTTAAGGACTTCGGCATCCAGGGAAGAGCCTCCCTTAGATCTCTCCGTCTTGGGCGGATCATTGCTGAGATGTCCCTCCTCGTCATGATTACTCCCGGTATCATCATTCCGGTTGCTGAGGAGCTGAGCGAGCATCTGTTGAATATTGTCCAGGGCCTCTTGCTGAGTTCTAGAGGTCTGCTCCTGAGCTTCCAAACGCCGACGAAGATCGTCATTGGCGTTATCGGCCATATTAACCGATGCTTTGTCCGTTCGCACAGAAACTGACCATTGCTGAAGAGGCATACCCGCTGTCTTCATCTTCTCCATCAGATGATTGGGGCGACCGCCTAAGTTGTGGCACGGTTGGGACCGTCGAGGAGGAAGGCTGTTCATAATTATAGGGTATCGCGACCCTGGATCTGGTGTTTCGGAAAACACCTTCTTCTTGCACCAAGACTTCACCCAAGCCCGGGCTATAATCTGGATCTGGGGAGCCGAAAGGGGTATCATCAGATGTATGACCCTCCCTGTGTCGCTCTGGTCCTCTTCCGGTCATGTTGACGGACGCGAAGGCTGGGCCTCGCGAAGCACTCCTTTCATGATGCTTCTTTGTGGCATGTGTGGACAACCGGTTAAACGCCGATTGACTGTGCGGAGATGCAGCCTTGATTGGATATTGCCGACAACGGGCTGAATGGATTGTCACAAGTCGGCATCCTTTTTGACAACAAGGGGAGGTGGTTTGGAGAGACTCCAATTCCCGCTTGTTTGCCAAGAATTGTCGCAGGTTAGGTTCAACAGAGCCTGAACAACCCCGTGGAGAGGCCTTTCTGGAGCGTACAAGGATAATGCTCCGTTCCTTCTATCCCTGCAGAAGGGATTAGTACTGAATAGTACTTTGGCGCTAGCTTCACCGATGGGTGCGAGCTTAGTGCCTGATGAATTGGGGAGCGGAGCACGCTGTGGTGCCTTGCCCGCTATTCTGCTGCGAAGGGGATCAACCTCAGATAACACTGCGGTCTTAGCCTTGCGGCCGCGAACCCAGTGAATCCGTTGCGGTACGATAGCTTCGCTTGTGAAAGCGAAGCTGACAAGAGGCTTTGCTGCCCTTGATTCAGGTGACGGTATGATTGCCGTCGTGACTTCATGGCTGGCAGCATCGTCAGGGCAGATGGGCATCTTACCCTTTCCTTCGCGGGAGAGGCGCAGTCTCGGCATGACTACTCGGAAGCTTTGGTTGAAGACTCCTGTTTAGGCTTCCATATCAGCCTTGACAGGGGACGCTGGTTCGCAAGGAACCTGAATAGCCACAAGCGGGGCTGTGGGGTGCTGGCAAGATCCTGCCCCTGGTTTCTGATTTGAAACCTTAGCCATGAAGACCCTCCTGTGCTTCCGTGCTCGAAGCGTCAGGCCACCCCCAGAGAGGACTTCTTCAAATCTTCCTTGATCGACCTGGATAGCCAGGTTCTCAAAAGTGCAGGATCTGGGCTGCGGGCATGTTTTCTTGTTGCGCCAGAGAACTGCGGCAGGTTTGCAGAGAACCTTTTCCGTCTCCACAGAGACTTTGCTTGAAGATTTAGCCAGAGAAGATCTGGCTGCACCGGCTTTCTGAATTCAGAGATAGACCCGAAGGTCTGTTCGCCGCATTGCGACACTGATTCTCAGCAGAGGAGAATACAATCCCCAGCGGAGTCGCCATCTTGTTTTCCATTATGTTTGCAAAGGGGGAAAACTTACAAATAAAGTTTGAGGAGCTAAATTACAAGTATTCTCAAAAGATTACAAGTAGATCTCCTCAGAGATTCTGGGAAAATGTGCCGATAGGAGTCTGGTCAGCGCGCGACCACTTTGTCCCTTTGACGATGCGAGCGATGAGATTCCCTTCTCGCCTGGTTCTGGGAATCAGAGAATAGAGGATGGTAGAACCCTCTTGCTACTTCTCAAAACCGCCTTCTGTGAGGAATTCCTTCTCGCCTGGTTCCGGAGATTCCTTGAAGAAAAGAGGTTGCTAGGGTATCACCACCTGAAAAGAGAAGTATTTCTCTTGGAAGGTCTCTGAATTAGAGAGCGCACGGTGCGTTATGAAGAAGTCTCTGCTTCCTGATCAGCAGAGGATTGATTTGGGAGCAGAAGCCCACTTTGGTTGATCGCCGATCTCTGGAAGCCTCCTCCCCTTGTGCCCCTGGCGGGCTATTTATAGGGAGAGAAAGGGTATAGTCGTCCCCTTGAAGATATGGAAACAGATTGAACCGAATCTGTTTGAATCTGGAAAGTAGCCTTGCTGAGAGGCTAGGATAGCTTCTGCGGAGCTAGAATTGGCAGGTCGGTTGATCTGTTTCGATCCTTTCCATATCGCTGGGAGATTCTCCTTGATCCTCTACTCGTTTCAAGAGAGTCAAGAGATTGCGGTAATCACCTGCCATATTTGAATCCTGATTGGATTAGATTTGATTGAATCCAATCTCATCAGGAGATTTGATTGGTCAAAGGTTGACCGTAGCAGGCTGATAGCGGAGCTGCCCGCTTTAAAGCTCATAGCGGAGCTAGAGGCAATCTTTGGCGAGGTCCGAAAAGAGGCTTTTCGGCGAAGCTGTCAGTTAGCTTCCTGGCGAAGTTGGATGATGCTAGCCTCTCAATCGAGGCTATCTCCTTGGGCTAATGTAATGCTAAATGCTAGCATCTTAGACCTGCTGAGGTCTGTTTAGAAACAATCGGGTTCACTGTTCTGCTTGCTGGATCAGTGGAGTCCAAGCCGCTTCCTTGTCCCTTGGAGGTGGGTGAAAAATGGTCTTCAGCTCGTCTGTCACTTGTCTTTTGTAAATGTCAACAAGTTTAGACATCGTTCGGACCAATGAGAATCTTGTCTTTTTAAGTGTCAACATCAGCTTCCCCACGGGAACGGAGTCAGTAGTCCGAGTTACTTGCCACTGCATCTTTCGAGCCCTCGTCACACATTGAAAGAAGGATAAGGGAAAATGCCGCTTGCTAGATGGGAGATAGTACTTCTCACCATCCAATTTAAAAATCCACTGCCCTTCTCCGGCTAGCAGCTGGTGATCGTTGTCGGGTGCTGCATCTCCGAACATGAAGCCAGGCTTTCGATAGATTCTTCGGTCAGAATCTTCAAGGGGAGCAATAGTTAAGATGCTCCTCATGGTGCGCTGATCCCCACCATGAATAAGTGCATCCCGAGCAGGAGCACTTCGCTCGCTGAATAGCGAAGCCTGCCCTTGAAACTGCAGGCTGACGTTGCCATCTAGCCCCCTAGCTGTGCCAAAGAGACTGTTCAGAGGACCAGGAGTATAGTGCACTGTAAAAACAAGGAGAAACTATGATTAGTTCATCAGCCAAACGAGAGCTAAAACAAGAATGTAATTTTTGTTAAGGCATAGCTTCACTCTCCGAGCGAAGTTGGCCTAACAATAGCTTCACCCTGAAGATTAGCTTCGCAGCTGCAGCTTAACTCTGCACTCCACACGAAGGCAGGAGGCAAGAAAATATCCAAGTGTTAGCTTTGCTTTGGAAGCTTGACCTCGAACAACGGAACGCGACGAAGCCCCAGGGGCTAACTTCGTCAGAAGGATACTATTGCCTAAAATTTGTTTTAAGAGCATTAAGGTCTTTTTCAGTTACACTCCAAAGCTTAGCTTCGCACTCTATCATTCAATAGGATGTGAACCGCTTAAGGGATAGCTTCGCCCGGAAGCTTAGAGAAGAAACTCTTCAGTTCTTAAAAAAAATTCCCAATTAAGAAATCAAGAGAAATTCAGGTAATTAAATTCCCTAAGATCATCAGATCATGATTGATCGCTCTGGTTTCCTCGGAAGGTAGCCAGAAATCGGCTTTAAAAGAGAGATGAAAATCTCTGATTGAAAGCGAAAGATCCCTACCCGCATTAGGTCGTTCGATGACGGAGGAGGAGAAGGACCCTCCGTCGTAGAGGTTACTACCTCTTTCCTGCTCGTCTTTAGGAGCCATTGGAGAACTGAAGTTCTTAAATCTCAAACGAAGGAGGAAGAAGAAGAAGATAGTCAGAGTTCTCTGAAAATTCAAAGAGAAGTAGTACATTCTCTTTCAGCCCGATCAAGCTTTTATAGGCTGATGACTGCCTAAAGCTTCGCCTCCTCGAAAGGAGCGCAGGCAGTCGTTTCAAAGAGAGATGAAAATCTCTGATTGAAAGCGAAAGATCCCTACCCGCAATAGGTCGTTCGATGACCGGAGGAGGAGAAGGACCCTCCGTCGTAGAGGTTACTACCTCTTTTCCTGCTCGTCTTTTAGGAGCCATTGAGAGAATGAAGTTCTTAAATTCTCAAACGAAGGAGGAAGAAGAAGAAGAGAGTCAGAGTTCTCTGAAAATCAAAGAGAAGTGGTACCTTCTCTTTCAGCCCGATCAAACTTTTATAGGCTGATGACTGCCTAAAGCTTCGCCTCCTCGAAAGGAGCGCAGGCAGTCGTTTCAAATTAATTTGAAACGGCGCCTAAAGCGCCTTCCCAAGAAGCGTTACTTCAGCCCCACTAAGGGCTAACTCCACCGTGAGTTCAGCATCGACTTCATGCAACGTTTGAGTAACTTCGCTAAAAGATGAACCTTAACCCCGTTGAGAGCTCGAACTTCACAGAAAATTCATGCCAGCTTCGCTGGAAGCTTGTTCCTGATTCAGATATGATTCTATCTTTAACTTCGCAGGAAGTTTAGCTCCGTCAGTCCACTCCAGGTGTTCTCGGGTCAAAAAAGAAGGAAAAATGAAGTAGATAAATAGCGAAAAATGAACTTTTATTGATTCAAAAGGGAAGATACATTGACACTACATCAAGGTGGTTCGTACAACCGAATCATTGCTCCAAAGGCATACAAGTGGTCCTATCTACTTCCAAGCGAAACTAACTGGACATGAAAGGCCTTCCTCCTGCACAAGGCTGTAATCCTTCGCATAATGGCAGATTTTGCCATCAAGAAGCTGAATCTTCTTTGATAAAAATTGGCAAAGGACTGGTTGCTACCAGAAAGCTGGATCTTCTTTGATGAAAATTTCTAGAGGAAGGATCCCAGACCTTACAGGTGACGTCCGCTTTCCCGAAGTGGATCATCTCGGATAAGCGACTACTAGCCTTTTCTCGAAGTGGATCATCTCGGATAAGCGACTGCCAACCTCTTTTGGCAACACACATCAGCTGCTCCAGTTTGTTCCTCCTGCTTAGGATTAAAGTTTCAATTGAAAAATCAAGAGACAAGTTTCTGGTCTCTTTCATTAAGATGAAAGACTGGCAAACACAATTCACTGTAACGCAAGATGGAAAACAGGTTAGCAGTAAAGCAAAAAAAAATGCAAGCATGATACGCTAAGTCAAATCTTTAGGCGAAGCAATTTATATCCGATCCAGTTGCACTTTAAGGATGGATGTCAGTTAAGCAGAGGATAGCTCGCTTGCGCAGTGATGATGGGATAGCTCAACATAAGCAAGTCTCAGCGCCGCCTAAGACAGTTATACTGAAGGAGCGTCAAAAAGAGCTAAGTCCTAGCCTCGCCTATATGGCTAAGCCCGACTGATCCAGAGGGACGCAGTCTTGACCCCACCTGTATGGCAAGATTGATTCAACCTTGAAGAGACTAAGTCCCCAATTCTGGCTATGTGATGAACTTTGCGGGCAAGCATGCAATGATCTTTCTTGATCAACTGAAAATGATAGCTTTGCCGGGAAGCTGGAAAATAGGGCTGAAGCCCTTCTCTGCAAATCAGTCAGATACAAAATGAAGAGCAAGGGAAATCAATCTCTGAAGCAGTCGATAAAGCTAAATTAAAGGAGATAAACTCCCTAAAGTCATTAGTCCATTGGTAAAGTCTCTGGATGACCGAGACTCACCAGTTCTTAGCCGGTTAATGACCAGAGTGGGCACCCCCACTATTTCAGAGATCTGAGTATACTTCTTTGAACAACCAAGAGAAGTCATGAGCAGAATGCTTCTCTGCAGAGAACCTCAAGTGTCCTATTTATAGGCCTCATGGCCTGATCGCACCGTTGCTGCTTCAAACTTAGAAGCGCGAGCGAATTTAAGGCATTTACTGAGCCTTGAGAAAGGGAATAGTCTCCCTCGGAAATGCACGCAGAAAGAATGATCTCCCTCGTTAATGCAAGAGAAGTTATTTCAACTTCGGGAAAGGAAATAATCCTTCTCGTAACTAGCCGAAAGCAGTTAGTCTCGGGAAAAGAACGACGTTCTAAGACCAATTGGAAACGAACCTACTCCGGGAGGCTCAAACGCGGAGCTACCCAAATGCGGAGCT
Organism: Agave tequilana; assembly: GCA_038442645.1. Taxonomy (NCBI): domain Eukaryota; kingdom Viridiplantae; phylum Streptophyta; class Magnoliopsida; order Asparagales; family Asparagaceae; genus Agave; species Agave tequilana. Next base: position 118,136 of record JAVJIF010001652.1, on the reverse strand, counting down.
ACTCAGACGCGAAACTATCCAGAATCACGAATCTACACGATTCCTCAGCGAATTATTCCAATCCGGAAGCAAAGTGAAGCTGAACTCAACCACCATGGCGACGTTCGTACTTCACATATCATCAATCAAAGCAATTCAAAGTATTTCGAAGCCTGAACCATTCCATTGCAGACTTTCGAAAACTTTGAAGGGGGTCTTGTTGACACTCTAAAAGACAAGATTCCTGACTGGCCTAAACAATGTCTAAACTTGTTGACATTTACAAAAGACAGGTGACAGACAAGCTGACAATCATCTCTAAGGGACAAATCAGCAACTTGGACTCTACTGATCCAGTGACGCAGACAGTGAGCCTAGATTGAAGAGACCTAAGCAGGTCTAAGATGCTAAGTTAGTGTTCGACGGGAGAAAAATTCGCGTAAAGTTTCCTTGAATCAATTGAAAAATTACAACGGACTTACGCCCCTGTTACAAGGGAGGGAGGATATTGAGTCTTGAATCCTCCTTTGTTTAATGCTGGGTTCTTCATGTGGCAATGGAGAGTGAGTCTTATTCTCCGTTGATCGGCCGAACATCAATTTTCTCTTGTGGATCCTCTCTTTGGATCTACTGGTGAAGTAGCACAGCTCCTGTCAGTAATGGAATCTCAAAGAGATTTAAGGAACTTGAACTTAGCAAGTTAACAGAAAGAGTTGAACTATTCCCAGGCTGCAAGAGCTTCGAGGTCGAACTCTGCTGAGGTAGCTCTCTCTCCTTGTTTATGGCTTCTTGGATTCCTCCAAGAGGTCCCCCTCCATAGGAGAGGTTCTCTTTTTTTTTTCTTTTTCGGGCCCCCCTGCCGTCCTTTTTCTTCTCTAGCTATTCATAGCTATTTATAGAGGAATTGGGGTGTAACACAACCCCTTAAATCTCTCCATAATGGGAAGTTATTCCCTATTATGTGGAGAGAAAATGGGGTGTAACTGACCAAGTTCGTGGCTCAGTTATAGCAAAAAAAATGCGGGTCTCGCGCTGGACGCGGACCTCGCTTTGATGTTGAGACGCGGAGCTCACAGGCTCGCGTCTGTATTAGAACGCGGAGCTGCTCAGACTGCATTTGAGTTGAAACGCGACCTTCGCGTCTGACGTGTAACGCCCCGATCCCGCAGGTACAGGGACGTCATGGCGACGTACATACGCGAGGTGAAAACAACCTCACGCGTACGTTAAGCCTCAGTACAGGACATAGCCTCCATATATACACGAGTTCCAGCATTTAATAAGTACAAGAATACCTGCAGGAAGAGGTTAGTGATCATAACAGATATAAAAACATGGATAAATAAGATAACAGCTATACATCACAAGGATACCTATGAATGAGCTCGATGATGAGTCTCCTATGTGAACCCAATGGACTATCTGCCGATACGCTAACTCGGTTCTCCAACCTGGGCACGCAAACCCAGGGTCGTCAGAAAGCGACCTAGTGAGTGGTAAAATGAAGGAGGCAGCAATACATACGATTGTACTACAAGCACGGTAATAATATATAATACATGATGTTGTACTAGTGATACCATATAATAAGTATATAATAAGCAGTAGAAATATATAAACATGTAAGCAGTAAAAATATATAAACAGGTCATCTTTTAATACCATCACTACCTAGCCGGTTATCATCGGGTCAGGTCTATAGTCGTATCCAGTTTATATCATAAATGATGTTGTCTAGTGGTGACGTAATAGAAATGAACATGCTAGTGGTGACGTGATAGAAGTGGACATGCAGATGGGCATATGCAATATAACCACAATAAGGTGTCGTGCATATACAGTAATGATGTCTGTAAGGTATACAGAACATAGAATATATGCACTGCAGAACATGCGTAGTCTACCATCACAGAAAGGGTAACATGTACCAGGTAAAATAACAGAGTATACATGTAACACGATAGCAGATAAATGATCAGGAACAGTAACAAGTACATCTAAACAAGAGTATGCATGTATCAGGCAAGTTATGTTATGGATACAATAGTAGCAATCAGTATCACCTGGTATTTTAATTAATCTCTTCCAGTGTCCCATACCACTGGCAGTTCATACTGGAGCCCGCACTCCAGTCGAACCCATCCGGACATGGCCTACGGGTACCATTATCCAAACGAGAGAGTGAACAAATAACAAGTGTTCCGACGTCACTATTGTGTATACTATTTTATTATGTTAATTGGAAACCCATGGTCGAGGAGCTCTATCGGGTGGGTGTATCCCGTGCATACCCGGGACAACGGCCTTATCAGACACCTGGCTGCTGAGACCAGGACCAGCCCGCTAGGGCTGTAACATGTAACGGGATCTCAATGAGCTAAAACAATAACGAAAAACGGGAGCTCATGAGTAACAGACGGTAGCCAGCACTACCCCGTCCCCTACAGTGGGACAAACAATGGATCCAGACATCCACCCTGTTGACACTTAAAAAAGACAAGATTCTCATTGGTCCGAACGATGTCTAAACTTGTTGACATTTACAAAAGACAAGGGACAAGACGAGCTGAAGACCAGTTTTCACCCACCTCCAAGGGACAAGGAAGCGGCTTGGACTCCACTGATCCAGCAAGCAGAACAGTGAACCCGGATTGTTTCTAAACAGACCTCAGCAGGTCTAAGATGCTAGCATTTAGCATTACATTAGCCCAAGGAGATAGCCTCGATTGAGAGGCTAGCATCATCCAACTTCGCCAGGAAGCTAACTGACAGCTTCGCCGAAAAGCCTCTTTCGGACCTCGCCAAAGATTGCCTCTAGCTCCGCTATGAGCTTTAAAGCGGGCAGCTCCGCTATCAGCCTGCTATGGTCAACCTTTGACCAATCAAATCTCCTGATGAGATCGGATTCAATCAAATCTAATCCAATTAGGATTCAAATATGGCAGGTGATTGCCACAATCTCTTGACTCTCTTGAAAACGAGTAAGAGGATCAGAGAAAATCCTCCAACGATATGGAAAGGATCGAAATAAATCGGAAAGATCAACCGACTTGCCATTTTCTAGCTCCGCAGAAGCTATCCTAGCCTCGCAGCAAGGCTACTTTCCAGATTCAAACAGATTCGGTTCAATCTGTTTTCATATCTTCAAGGGGACGACTATACCCTTGCTCTCCCTATAAATAGCCCGCCAGGGGCACAAGGGGAGGAGGCTTCCAGAGATCGGCGATCAATCAAAGTGGGCTTCTGCTCCCAAATCAATCCTCTGCTGATCAGGAGAAGCAGAGACTTCTTCATAACTGATTGTTACACATATTTGCATTTTATACCACCTTTATGCTTGCATATTGTATATTAAATATGACTTTTAACCCATATTCTCTCTAATTTTGCAGATCCACACTTTAAGGAGGAGAAGTCATTAACCCCCTTAATTAGTGATAATTAAGGGGGTTAATTAAAAAATAGCCAAAAGATCAAATCAGATCTCACCAAAGATCCGCGCGCCAACTGCAGAATCCAAGTGGTCCACGTGGCCAACGACCTAACCACCAGATCTCACCAGAAAATCGGATCTCAACGGCCAAGATCCCGCGGCAATCCCGCGGCAGGGCGCGGCAATCCCAGGGCCGTTGAGCCTCGGATTTCATGCCAACAGTTAAGATTCTGGGGGATTCTCAAAGTTGCCTATAAATACCTGGCCAGAGATCTGCGCGAGATGAAGGAAGAGAGAGGGAAAATTTTAGAAGTGTTGTAATTTTTGTTCTAGGATTTTAGTTCTCTTCTCCTTCCTCCTTGAGTTTGTAGCCAAATTGAGAGAGAGTTTTTCACTTTGAGAGTTTGTAATCAAGACTTGTGACAATCTTGAAGCAAAGATTCATCAATGGAGCTCTCTTCTTCTATTTGCTAAACTTGAGTATGCTTTCTCTTCTTGTGCTTTAATTTCTTGTATTCAATTCTAGTCTTAGTTTAATTGCTTAGATCTTTACTTTCATGGAGAATTCTAGCTTTGTTGTAAGTGTAATGGAGGGCTAAGTTCTAGTTGCATGGCTAGCTAAGACTCACCTAGCTACTACTAGCTCTAGTTGATTGTATACTTCAATGCTTGCATAATTTCATGTTTCTTGTAAATTCTAATGAAGTAAGTTGTATCCTTGGGTGATTGCTTGTTAGATCTCTATATGAATTGTGTGTCTCTTTAAAAGAGCCTTTGATTGGATCATAAGGATGGATTACCATGGTTGTGTCATTTGTGTAGCAAGATCATCTCATGTACTTCAAGCTAACTTTGTAGTTAAGCTTTGAATGTCAAGAAGAGTTTGATTCTTCTAACCTTTGCACTAAATGAGTACCAAGCCTATAGTTCCTCAATGTTCATCTAGTAAGAGAACCAAAGATTCTAGAAGAGGCTTCAAGCTAACTAACTAAAAGGAACACTAAGTCTTCAAGAAGGAATACCACACTTGAACATGCAAGCCATATTCTATTGTCTATGATTCAATTTGAGACAATCTTGAAATCAACATAGAGTTAGTATGTTAGCAAGGAGGTGTAGTAATGCTAGCCATGCATCTTTCTAATCAAGAGAGTTCATACATTTTAATCTAGCTTTCTTTTCTTTTCTTTACTTCATCACACTTCATTCACTTCACTTCTTTTTCACAATACACTTCTTTTTCACAATGTACCACCAATCCACAACCTCTTGTACATTGCTTGCTCTTGTGTAATTAACAAAGAAGAGGTATCGTTTCTTTGTCTCACTAGTATCGTGAAGCTTCTACGCTCGCTCTCCTCGTGGTACGACTCGATATAGCTACTTGCTATAACGAAAGATTGAAACAAGGTATAATAATCACATATTCAAAGTAAACAAGATCAAAGGTAAACTCTAAATCACTGAATCATCTCTTTAATATCTGATTCTTGAGCAATTAACATCATATACCTTGTGATTTTCAATCAATTTTTGGCGCCGTTGCCGGGGAGAGCAACGGTATTCTTAAAAGTGAGAAACTAAACGATATATCTTCTCTGTTGCAGGTACAGGTTGAAGATACAGGATATATTGCACAGCAGAATCATATAAGTGGACCTGGGCCTCTGCTCTCGAAAGCAGAGACCAGGATCCCTCCAAAGTGCCGCGGATCCACAAGTTTTGCCGTGGAAACGCGGCACAGAGGAGTTCACTACTAACCTGTTTTCTGCAGGGCTTGCTGCTTTGCTAAAAACTGCTGCCTATATACCTGAAATCTTGTATTCTTCACCTGATATTTGTTAATCAACAGTAAAAGATTGGTTGTAATTGTTGATAAAAATTGTTTAGACATCTTGCATTATAGGCACGTGTCTTTCAATTTCTTTCAATTTACTGTTGAAGATTGCGGGGGACAAGGTACGTGAAGCATAGCATATAGACTAGGGCTCACTCGTTGTATGATTTAATTCCGCTTTGAGTGATTCTTGGTTGTTTACATCGTACACTTGCACGAATCAACGTTAAGGGCAAATCCCATAACAAAGATAAGGTGGGGATTTTATCACCCCTTCCTTAGCCCACAAACCATTTTCCCCACGCATTCACTATCCTAAGCTTCTAATTAAAATTGCTAGACGTTGGCCCCTAGGGACATCCGGACTCGCTTAGGAGATTTTCCTAAGGGGGAAAAGTGTTGGAAAGTGACTTCTGTAAAATCGGTGTCTAGGAAAGGGGTTGAGGGCCGAAAGCCCGAAGGTTACTGGTTACTTAATTAAGGAACGTCTTCGGACGGAAAACCTCCCACCAACCTTACCCTTCCCTGGCCGATTTGCTTATAGTCAGTGTCTGCACCGAACCTCCTGTGGACAGTCTATTTAGGAGTCACCTAGGACCAGAAACCCTAGAAGCTTGGATTGATTTTTTTTTTTTTTTTTGATTGTTATTTTTCATTTTCCGCTTGTTTGAAAGGTGCACGTTGATTGTGTATTTGTATGCGAGAGTGGTATAGGGAACCAATTTCTGCGAGGCTTGTGAGAGTTTCTACACGGCCACATACACCACCACTCGACACAATCATGACTGCCAACGTGTCGCTGCAGGACAAGTTCTATCCTATCCGCACATCGATTCCTTCTTGTATTCTCCTCCCGGACACTAATGACCATAATTTTGAGTTGAAACCTCAGTTCATAAACACTCTTCCACGATTTCACGGATTAGAATCTGAGGATGCTTACATCTTCATACGAGAGTTTGAAGAAGTATGCCTCATGATGAGGATTTCCCAGTTAAGTGAGGATGCTGTGAGACTTAGATTTGTCCCATTTGCACTAAAGGATATTGCGAAGAAGTGGCTGTACAGTCTTCCTGTCAGCTCAATCTCTTCATGGGATGATTTCGTTAAGGTCTTCCTTAAAAAATTCTATCCCATCCATAAGACAGCCCTCATGCGCAAAAATATAATGCAATTCAAACAAGAGCCCAATGAGCCATTCTGGAAGTACTTTGAGCGCTTTAAGGATTTAGTAGCCCTGTGTCCCCATCATGGTATAGAGAAGTGGCGCCAATGCCAGATTATATATGATGGGCTGGACTATCAAACTAAGACTCTCCTTGAAACCATGTGTCAAGGAGAATTTCTTAAAAAGGATGAAGACCAGGGTTGGGATCTTTTTGAGGCTCTAGCGGAGAAAACTATCCAGTGGGAATCCTGCTCTGAGAAACCCACACCAACAACTTCCAGAACTGGTTTACACTCTATAGGATCCTCTATAGCTGCAGAAGCTAAGATTACCCAGTTAATGAAGAGGATTGAATTGTTAGAATCAAGGGAACATTCTGTTAGTCAAGTCAACCCATCACGAGTGGCCAGCCCACCACCTGTTGCACCTATGGTCCACCCGGGTTGTACTTTCTGCCATGATCTGAATCATGTGTTGGAAGAGTGTCCAGTATATTACTCTCAAAATTTTCAGGAGAGTACAAATGCCGCGTATACCAGACCTCCATACAATCCTTACTCTAAGACCTACAATCCAGGGTGGCGTAACCATCCTAACTTCTCTTGGAGTCAGTCTGGTAATGAGCAGCCGAGACAACCATTTCCACATCAGCAATACCCTGCTCAGGCACATCCACCTAATTACCATCAAAACCCACCAAATTTCAATTCATATCAGAGTCCACCTAGATTCCAACCATTCCAAAATTCTGTGCCATATCAAGCTAATTTTCCACCCCCATACCAGAATCATCCACCACCCAATCCTTCAGATAAGAAAATCTCTGAGTTGGAGAAGATGATAGAGACTTTGTCCAAAACCCAAGCCGCAATGATGAATAATCAGCAGCAGGACATGAATAAGTTACAAATCCAAATAGGACAGTTGGCTAATTCCTTGACTGAAAGGCAAAAAGGAATGCTGCCTAGCCAACCTGTGCCTAATCCTAGAGCCCATTTTCCTCTGCATGAAGTTGAAGACTTGGGACCCAGCCAAAGCCACTGCCAAGCCATTCATATCCTAAGGTCTGGGAAACAAGTAGACAACAAGGTCTCAAATCAGTCTCCAAAATCTTTGTCAAAACCATCAACTTCTGTTCCAATTCAACCTTTGCAAGATATTCCTTCATCAAGCTCACAACCATCCACGTCCCAGTCAAAAGGAAAAGAGAAAGTGGATGAGCAAACTTATAAGCCTGTTGTCCCATTCCCAAACAGGCTTACAAATCATAAGAATAATGCTCATATGGAGAAGATCAGAGAGATATTTAACCAAGTGCAAATCAATGTCCCTCTCTTAGATGCTATTCAGCAAGTCCCATCATACGCTAAGTTTCTGAAAGAGATGTGTACTAAGAAAAGAAAGGCAAATGTCCCTAAGAAAGTCTTTTTGGCTTACAATCTGAGTGAATTGCTTAATGGTCCAATCCCTGTAAAGTACAAGGATCCAGGGAGCCCTACCATCTCTTGTATCATAGGGCAGACCACAGTAAATAGGGCTTTGCTAGACTTGGGCGCAAGCATCAATCTTCTTCCCTTTTCTGTGTACCAGCAGCTAGGGTTAGGCAACCTTCGTCCAACCCAGATGACTATTCAGTTGGCTGATCGCTCTGTTAAGATTCCCAAGGGGAAATTACGGATGTCTTAATACGGGTGGGGAATTCATTTACCCGTGACTTTGTTGTTTTGGAAACACAACCCGTACATAATCACAGAGCGCAAACTCCTGTCATTCTAGGACGTCCTTTCTTAGCCACAGCGAATGCGATCATTAACTGCCGAAATGGATCGATGCGGCTGACGTTCGGAGATATGACGAAGGAGGTGAATGTCTTCCATCTGGGGAAGCAGCCAAGGGATGTGGAAAATGACTCTTTTGACGTGAATTTGATAGAAGGATTAACCAGCGAACACGTGGAGGAGATGGAGTACGAATCTGAAGAGGAATTTGAGTTAGAAGCTGACGATCTAACTCTTGATCAGATTGTTGGACCAGATGTTGAAAGGACTACGAATTCTACCCCTATTCTTCCCTTGCACCACGAGCAACCAGTTATAGATCCTGTCCCTTCTGTTGAGCTTAAGGTTCTTCCTGGTCATCTCAAGTACAAGTACTTGGATGAAAAAGAATCCTTTCCTGTTATAATTGCTTCCAATCTCACTGACCAACAAGAAGAGGACCTTCTGACTGTGCTAAGGGAGAATAAAGAAGCCATTGGCTGGACGATGGCTGATATTAAGGGAATTAGTCCTACGATTGTCCAACACAGGATTCACTTAACGGAAGATGCCAAGCCAAAAAGAGATCCACAGCGTCGACTTAACCCTATTATGCAAGAAGCTGTTAAATCTGAGATAATGAAACTATTAGACAATGGGATTATCTATCCCATCTCTGATAGTCAATGGGTTAGTCCTGTTCACGCTGTGCCGAAGAAAGCTGGCTTTACTGTTGTGGAAAACGAGAAAAAAGAATTGATACAAACACGTCTTCCAACGAAGATTCGAGTTTGTATTGATTATAGGAAACTGAACACAGCAACACGTAAAGACCACTTCCCACTTCCGTTCATTGATCAGATGTTGGAGAGATTGGCGGGACATGAGTATTATTGTTTCCTGGATGGATATTCAGGATATAATCAGATCCCAATCGCTCCTGAGGACCAAGAAAAGACGACCTTCACCTGTCCCTTTGGAACTTTTGCATACCGTAGGATGCCCTTCGGTCTTTGCAATGCTCCAGCAACGTTTCAACGTTGCATGTTGAGCCTATTCTCGGACATGGTGGAGAAATTTTTAGAGATTTTTATGGATGACTTTTCAATCTATGGGGATACTTTCGAGCAGTGCTTGTACCATCTTAAGCTGGTTTTACAACGATGCACGGAAAAGAATTTGACACTTAATTGGGAAAAGTGTCATTTCATGGTCAAGCACGGAATTGTACTGGGGCACAAGATATCGAGCATAGGAATCGAGGTAGACAAGTCTAAGGTGGAGGTTATCACCAAGCTCACTGAACCACAATGTTTAAAGGACATTAGATCTTTCTTAGGGCACGCTGGTTTCTATAGGAGATTCATTCAAGGGTTTAGCAACATTGCGAGACCTTTGACAAATCTCCTAGGAAAAGATGTACCCTATATCTTTGACGAAGAATGTCAAAAGTCGTGGAGAGAGCTAAAGGATAGACTTGTTTCTGCACCGATAATATCTGCACCGGACTGGACCAAACCATTTGAAATTATGTGCGATGCCTCAGACTTTGCGATTGGCGCTGTTTTAGGACAGCGTATTGATAGTAGGCAACACGTAATATACTATGCTAGCAGAACGCTAAACGATGCCCAGCTGAATTACATGACCACTGAAAAAGAATTTTTGGCAGTCGTTTTTGCGCTGGAGAAGTTCCGACAGTATTTGCTAGGGTCCAGGACCATCATTTTTACTGACCATTCCACCCTGAGGTACTTGATGCAAAAGAAGGACGCAAAGGCAAGATTGATTCGATGGATCCTTCTTTTGCAAGAGTTTGACTTGGAAATAAAAGATAAAAAGGGCGTTGAGAACGTGGTTGCGGATCATCTGTCAAGAATCCCGAACGCACCCCATGAGAAAATACCAATTAACGAGGATTTTCCTGACGAGCACATCTTTGTGCTGAGTAGAGAGCCCTGGTATGCTGATATTGTAAATTACCTTGCTACCAGGCAAATTCCTTCCCATTGGTCAGGACAAGAAAAACACCGTTTTCTGAGACAAATGCGGTTCTTCTTTTGGGATGAGCCGTATTTATTTAAATACTGTCCTGACCAAATTATTCGTAGATGCCTTCCGGAGGATGAATACCAGAGTGTTTTGACATTCTGTCATAAGTTAGCTTGCGGTGGACACTTTGGTCCACGGAAAACTGCGGAAAAAGTGCTCCAGAGTGGATTCTACTGGCCCACTCTCTTTAAGGATGCCTTTACTTTTTGCAAGCTTTGTGATAGATGTCAAATGACGGGTCGGATTACACAAAGGAACATGATGCCCCTCACACCCATCTTGGAAGTCGAAATTTTCGACCTATGGGGCATTGATTTTATGGGACCCTTTCCTCTGTCCTACGGTAACCAGTACATTTTGGTAGCCGTAGATTATGTTTCTAAGTGGGCTGAAGCGATTCCTACACGGACTAATGACAACCAAGTTGTCATTAAATTTTTAAGAGAGTACATCATTTCACGCTTCGGAGCCCCCCGTGCGATACTGAGCGACAATGGGAGTCACTTCTGCAATAGGGCTTTTGAAGCCTTGATGCGGAAATACTCCATTACTCATAAATTGTCCACGGCCTATCATCCTCAGACCAATGGCAAGTTGAGGTAACAAACAGACAGATAAAACTCATTCTGGAGAAGACCGTAGGACAGAATCGTAAGGATTGGTCCGTCAAACTGACTGATGCCTTATGGGCATACAGGACCGCTTACAAGACTGTCCTTGGTATGTCTCCGTACCGAGTTATATTTGGAAAAGCATGCCACTTGCCCGTTGAGTTAGAACACCGTGCACTATGGGCTTTAAAGCAACTAATCTTGATTTGGATAAAGCCGGTGTTCTCAGGAAGTTACAGTTATCTGAGCTGGAGGAGCTACGAAATGAAGTATACGATAACGCTCGGATCACAAAGCACAGGACCAAGCTGTTTCACGACAAAGCCATTCACAGGAAGATTTTTGCTGTCGGTCAACAGGTTCTGTTATATAATTCTCGACTTCACCTCTTCCCTGGTAAACTGCGTACCAGGTGGTCAGGACCGTTCATCGTTCAAACTGTCTTTTCCCATGGAGCTATAGAGATTCTTGACCCAAACAATGGCAATATATTCACTGTAAATGGACAACGCTTAAAGCCATTTTTTACCACGGAGTCATTGTCACAAGACGTTCACGAATTGGGTCTTTCCGACCCAATTTATTTGTGACCTTTCCATTGGTATATTTTCCCATGCATTTTTCATGAAAATCATCTGGGGACTTCTTTTGTAAATATTTCTCTTTTACATTTTTTTGTAAATAAAATTTTTTTTTTTTTTTTTTTGGGATTTTTGTACATTTCACATCCCTAGGATTCTCTTTCATCCCTTGAATTCCTTTCATATTCAAAAATTTTGACCTAGGGTTGTAATTTCTACTTTGACCTAGGGGTAACTTTGTACATCACCTTTTTACCTACCCCTATTTAAAGCTCTCCTCCCAACTCATCCTTCCTCACCCGAGCAAACCCTTTCAGATCTGAGAGCTTCTTCCCAAAGCCAACCTCCTCCAATTTTCTGATCACCAAACTCCTCTCCTTTGCCGCGCCCTGCCGCCCATCTGCGGCAACTCTGCCACCTCAGGCGCTCCGGAAAGCTCCACTCCGACTACTTCCTTTTGCTGGAGACAGATTCAGAAAATTTCTTCCCGAGGCCATTTCTGTGCCTTCTGTGCTACTGATTTGGGTTTCCCCCAAGATCTCCGGGGGTGGTTTGCAATTTCTTATCTCAAATCCTTTATTTCATTGTCTTGTACAATTATGGCACCAAGTCTATATGTGGAGAGGGATTTTCTGCACTTTTTAATGAAGGTGGGGGATATGGGCATATTTTTGTGGATCGAATCCGCGCATGGAATTGGTACACTTTGGTGTTTGATCATAACGAGCATGAAGCCTTTTATTGCCCGGATCTAGTGAACGCATTTTACAATTCTATAGATTATGCTTCTGTAAGTCATGACCCATACCAATTTGTCTCTCGTATGCCATTCGGTGACATCTGGGTCACACTTCCACTACTAGAACAAATCACTCATGCCCCCATTATTTCACAACTTAGCGACCCCTTGCCCTTAATTGATTATTTAACTATCATGGGTGTACGCTGCACTACCCAGGATCGTGGGCTCAAAGCCCAATCTACATTCAGAAACATTCATTGCGTTGGACGTTGGATCCAACGGAACATTCTGGGGCTAGATCACACATCTTCATTCAACAGACCTGTGCTTCAAATTATTCATGACCTGATGACACAGCACCACACGGTCTGTTTAAATCGAACCATCTTCCGGTCCATTATCGAAAATTCCTCTCGCACTCGGGGTCCAAAATTTTCTCATGCTGTATTAATTACACGTCTGTGTCAGCGTTTCATGTCAGACGCTATTTTCTCGACATTTGCCCGAGTGACGATTACGCTAGAGAGACCCACAAGCGCCTACAATAGTTGCTTGCAGGCACTCTGGACACCCAGTGTCATGCCTGAGAATGTACTTGTGGAGTCTTCTTCAGAGGAAAGTCTAGAGGTGGAAGATGAGCCCCAATTCTGGAGACAAGAACCCCCAACTGAACCAAAAGCCTTCATGTCTACTCTCTGGAAAGGCATGAAGAAGATATTTCGGGGACAAGTCAGGCTCAGGAAGAAAGTAGAGGAGCAATCTTCTAGACTAGATGGGATGGAGGCGACTTTGAGGAGGACACAATCAGCTGGACCCAGTACCACTGCGGGTCCAAAAAGGACGAGGGAGTGACTTTTCACCTTTACCTATTTCATGCATCATTTTATCTCACATACATTGAGGACAATGCATGAGATAGGTATGGGGGGGTAGATACTAACATAGGATTTTTCCTTTTTAGGCTTTTTATTTTGTTTTAGGATTTTTACTTTCTTTTTAGGTCTTTTATTTTTAGATTTTCTTTTCTTTTTAGATTTTACTTTTCTTTTAGAAAAATATAATAAAAAAAAAATAAAAACTTTTTGAAATAAGAGACAAAGTTTTGATCTATTTTTAAGAAAATTAAGATGTATCTTAGGAATTAAGAAAGCCTTAATTATGACATCTTAAACCTTGTTGAAGTAATAGATCTTGTTGAGATTATAGGCTAAGTAAGTAAAATTGAGGAGATATTTTTATCTTACATTTTTTGCCTTAGATAAGTATGCACTTTACACTTACACATTTCTTGGGATGGAAACAAAGACCAAAAATGCCATAAAAAAAATAATAATAATAAAAAAAAAGAGAGAAAAAAAAAATATATATATATATATATAAAAGATCACTTATTAAGCTGGGAAATTGTGCCTCAAGAAGCATGATGACTCACGCCTAACGGTGATCTCACTTATTAAGCTGGACAATCATGCCTCAAGAAGCATGATTATTCACGCCTAACGGTGATAAAAAATAATCCCCTTTAGTTTCGTGGCCTTTTTACTCGAGACCTTAAACCCGAGGGATGTTTTCTCATCTGGTGCCCTAAGACCGTCTGGTTTGGGAGTCATCGGTTAAAGGCTCGCTAAAAGGGTAGACTAGAAAGCCTAAACTAAGGGAAGAAAAATAAAAAAAAAAAGAAAAAATATATATATATAAATAAATAAATGACTTTATGGTTGGAGTTGAAATCCCAGAAATCTTCACTGTCACGGTGTGCATACTATCTAGGTTTTATGTAAGATAAAATATTCAATCCAATTTTGAATTCTTACCTTAATTAAAGACAAGATCTTGCATGGAGACTTAGTTTAAGAAAGAATGATTATAGGTGGACTTATGACCTAGGATCACTTATATTTTGCGGAAATAGTTCATAAACTAGTCTCTTGTTCAAAATGCGTTTTCAAAACACTAACATTTGTCTTCTTTCTTTATGGATTTTGTGGGTGTAATCCGCTGAAAACCCTCAGGAGACAACACTCCTCCTCTAGGGTAACCTAGAGGTTTAACGGCTTGTTGCACGTGCTCAGTGCAATCGTGTCACCTACGAAAGTGGTGTAATAATTAGTTAGGATTTTATTTTTCTTTTTTTCTTTTATTTTTGCTCGAGGACGAGCAAAAGCTAGGTATGGGGGTGTGATTGTTACACATATTTGCATTTTATACCACCTTTATGCCTTGCATATTGTATATTAAATATGACTTTTAACCCATATTCTCTCTAATTTTGCAGATCCACACTTTAAGGAGGAGAAGTCATTAACCCCTTAATTAGTGATAATTAAGGGGGTTAATTAAAAAATAGCCAAAAGATCAAATCAGATCTCACCAAAGATCCGCGCGCCAACTGCAGAATCCAAGTGGTCCACGTGGCCAACGACCTAACCACCAGATCTCACCAGAAAATAGGATCTCAACGGCCAAGATCCCGCGGCAATCCCGCGGCAGGGCGCGGCAATCCCAGGGCCGTTGAGCCTCGGATTTCGTGCCAACAGTTAAGATTCTGGGGGATTCTCAAAGTTGCCTATAAATACCTGGCCAGAGATCTGCGCGAGGATGAAGGAAGAGAGAGGGAAAATTTTGGAAGTGTTGTAATTTTTGTTCTAGGATTTTAGTTCTCTTCTCCTTCCTCCTTGAGTTTGTAGCCAAATTGAGAGAGAGTTTTTCACTTTGAGAGTTTGTAATCAAGACTTGTGACAATCTTGAAGCAAAGATTCATCAATGGAGCTCTCTTCTTCTATTTGCTAAACTTGAGTATGCTTTCTTCTTGTGCTTTAATTTCTTGTATTCAATTCTAGTCTTAGTTTAATTGCTTAGATCTTTACTTTCATGGAGAATTCTAGCTTTGTTGTAAGTGTAATGGAGGGCTAAGTTCTAGTTGCATGGCTAGCTAAGACTCACCTAGCTACTACTAGCTCTAGTTGATTGTATACTTCAATGCTTGCATAATTTCATGTTTCTTGTAAATTCTAATGAAGTAAGTTGTATCCTTGGGTGATTGCTTGTTAGATCTCTATATGAATTGTGTGTCTCTTTAAAAGAGCCTTTGATTGGATCATAAGGATGGATTACCATGGTTGTGTCATTTGTGTAGCAAGATCATCTCATGTACTTCAAGCTAACTTTGTAGTTAAGCTTTGAATGTCAAGAAAAGTTTGATTCTTCTAACCTTTGCACTAAATGAGTACCAAGCCTATAGTTCCTCAATGTTCATCTAGTAAGAGAACCAAAGATTCTAGAAGAGGCTTCAAGCTAACTAACTAAAAGGAACACTAAGTCTTCAAGAAGGAATACCACACTTGAACATGCAAGCCATATTCTATTGTCTATGATTCAATTTGAGACAATCTTGAAATCAACATAGAGTTAGTATGTTAGCAAGGAGGTGTAGTAATGCTAGCCATGCATCTTTCTAATCAAGAGAGTTCATACATTTTATTCTAGCTTTCTTTTCTTTTCTTTACTTCATCACACTTCATTCACTTCACTTCTTTTTCACAATACACTTCTTTTTCACAATGTACCACCAATCCACAACCTCTTGTACATTGCTTGCTCTTGTGTAATTAACAAAGAAGAGGTATCGTTTCTTTGTCTCACTAGTATCGTGAAGCTTCTACGCTCGCTCTCCTCGTGGTACGACTCGATATAGCTACTTGCTATAACGAAAGATTGAAACAAGGTATAATAATCACATATTCAAAGTAAACAAGATCAAAGGTAAACTCTAAATCACTGAATCATCTCTTTAATATCTGATTCTTGAGCAATTAACATCATATACCTTGTGATTTTCAATCAATAACGCACCGTGCGCTCTCTAATTCAGAGACCTTCAAGAGAAATACTTCTCTTTTCAGGGTGGTGATACCCTAGCAAATCTTTTCTTCAAGGAATTCCGGAACCAGGCGAGAAGGAATTCCTCACAGAAGGCGGTTTTGAGAAGTAGCAAGAGAGTTCTACCAATCCTCTATTCTCTGATTCCCGGAACCAGGCGAGAAGGGAATCTCATCGCTCGCATCGTCAAAGGGACAAAGTGGTCGCGCGCTGACCAGACTCCTATCGGCACATTTTCCCAGAATCTCTGAGGAGATCTACTTGTAATCTTTTGAGAATACTTGTAATTTAGCTCCTCAAACTTTTATTTGTAAGTTTTCCCCCTTTGCAAACATAATGGAAAACAAGATGGCGACTCCGCTGGGGAATGTATTCTCCTCTGCCGAGAATCAAGTGTCGCAATGCGGCGAACAGACCTTCGGGTCTATCTCTGAATTCAGAAAAGCCGGTGCAGCCAGATCTTCTCTGGCTAAATCTTCAAGCAAAGTCTCTGCGGAGACGGAAAAGGTTCTCTGCAAACCTGCCGCAGTTCTCTGGCGCAACAAGAAAACATGCCCGCAGCCCAGATCCTGCACTTTTGAGAACCTGGCTATCCAGGTCGATCAAGGAAGATTTGAAGAAGTCCTCTCTTGGGGTGGCCTGACGCTTCGAGCACGGAAGCACAGGAGGGTCTTCATGGCCAAGGTTTCAAATCAGAAACCAGAGGCAGGATCTTGCCAGCACCCCACAGCCCCGCTTGTGGCTATTCAGGTTCCTTGCGAACCTAGGCGTCCCCTGTCAAGGCTGATATGGAAGCCTAAACAGGAGTCTTCAGCCAAAGCTTCCGGAGTAGTCATGCCGAGACTGCGCCTCTCCCGCGAAGGAAAGGGTAAGATGCCCATCTTCCCTGACGATGCTGCCAGCCATGAAGTCACGACGGCAATCATACCGTCACCTGAATCAAGGGCAGCAAAGCCTCTTGTCAGCTTCGCTTTCACAAGCGAAGCTATCGTACCGCAACGGATTCACTGGGTTCGCGGCCGCAAGGCTAAGACCGCAGTGTTATCTGAGGTTGATCCCCTTCACAGCAGAATAGCGGGCAAGGCACCACAGCGTGCTCCGCTCCCAATTCATCAGGCACTAAGCTCGCACCCATCGGTGAAGCTAGCGCCAAAGTACTATTCAGTACTAATCCCTTCTGCAGGGATAAGAGGAACGGAGCATTATCCCTTGTACGCTCCAGAAAGGCCTCTCCACGGGGTTGTTCAGGCTCTGTTGAACCTAACCTGCGACAATTCTTGGCAAACAAGCGGGAATTGGAGTCTCTCCAAACCACCTCCCCTTGTTGTCAAAAAGGATGCCGACTTGTGACAATCCATTCAGCCCGTTGTCGGCAATATCCAATCAAGGCTGCATCTCCGCACAGTCAATCGGCGTTTAACCGGTTGTCCACACATGCCACAAAGAAGCATCATGAAAGGAGTGCTTCGCGAGGCCCAGCCTTCGCGTCCGTCAACATGACCGGAAGAGGACCAGAGCGACACAGGGAGGGTCATACATCTGATGATACCCCTTTCGGCTCCCCAGATCCAGATTATAGCCCGGGCTTGGGTGAAGTCTTGGTGCAAGAAGAAGGTGTTTTCCGAAACACCAGATCCAGGGTGGCGATACCCTATAATTATGAACAGCCTTCCTCCTCGACGGTCCCAACCGTGCCACAACTTAGGCGGTCGCCCCAATCATCTGATGGAGAAGATGAAGACAGCGGGTATGCCTCTTCAGCAACGGTCAGTTCTGTGCGAACGGACAAAGCATCGGTTAATATGGCCGATAACGCCAATGATGATCTTCGTCGGCGTTTGGAAGCTCAGGAGCAGACCTCTAGAACTCAGCAAGAGGCCCTGGACAATATTCAACAGATGCTCGCTCAGCTCCTCAGCAACCGGAATGATGATACCGGGAGTAATCATGACGAGGAGGGACATCTCAGCAATGATCCGCCCAAGACGGAGAGATCTAAGGGAGGCTCTTCCCTGGATACCGAAGTCCTTAAAGGCCTTCAAGCTCAAATTTCATCCCTGGCTCAGAGGGATGAATTAAAGAAAGTAGGGGCAGTTCGTCCTTACCCACTGGAGTGGGATTCGGTGCCATATCCGCCAAAGTTCAAACCACCAACGTTGCATACGTATGATGGTAAGAGCTCGCCCAATCAGCACATCTACTATTTCGGTCTCAGACTGGTAATGTTATAAGCAATGATGCCATCATGGCTAGGCTGTTCATTGGCACCTTAAAGGGAGTGGCGTTCGACTGGTTCCGAAGCCTCCCTCCGGGCTCTGTCAATTCCTGGATTGACCTAGAAACTCGGTTCCTCTCTCGCTTCTATAAGGATGACACCGAAGTGACCATGGACAAACTCCTCTCCACTGTGCATAGGAAAGGCGAATCTGTCCGTGAATACATTGAGCGGTTCAGAAATCTATCTCTGATGTGCCCAGCAGGGATGCCATTACCCATGCTCTTACAGACATGCAGGCACAACTTCTTGGATCAAGTAGAAGTCCGCATGGGGGCTGTCAAAGCCCATACTTGGAAGGAATTGGTCGAACAAGCTGAGATAGCCGAGAAATCGGCTAAGAAGTTTGAGCCATCCGCCCCTAGAAGCAAATGGGGCGCGAACAACAAAGGGCGTAGCGATCTCCCGCAGTCTTCTCAAGCTAAAGGGAAGGAGATTATGTCCGTCGAGCTGACCGGGGACATGCAGTCAAAGGCCAAGAAGAGCGGCGTCAACAGCCAGGAGCCTAAATTCCCTCCAAAATAGTATTCCTTCAGAGATGATCAGGTGGTCACGATATTCCATCTGCTCCACAAAGGAAATAAGATGAAGCTACCGGATGCTCGGCGTCCTAATGAGATAGGGCGCACAAATGACCCAAATACTGTCTTTATCATAGGATGGTCCATCATCCTACTGACAAGTGCTATGTCCTCAAAGACAGGATACAAGCCCTAATAGATGCCGGCGTCCTCACATTGAAAACGGAACAGAAGAAAGTCACTGTCAATATGGTGACTCTTGAGTTCGGCACTGCCCAGAAGGTCACAGTTCCCGACGGGACCTCTTCAGCCTCGGTACCGCGGTTGGAAGTCAAGCATCCTCCAGCCATGACTCAATACAACAAGGGTCTCGTCCCTTTGACATTGGAGACGGGGGAAGTTATGTGGATACACCCTGACCTCGTCCAAGACGTACAGCGGACGTCGAAGGACTCCAGCAAAAAGGGCAAGTCCTGCAATGTCATCTCTGTCTTGCCAGATGATGGTAATCTTACTTCGGCTTCCCTCAGTGATTCAGAAGAAGAGAAGCATGCTTGCACAGCGCAGGCAGATGCGCCTCAACAGACGGGCACCCGGTCTGAAAAATCATACTTAAGGCAGTATGACAAGTCTACTGACGAGATACAACAGCAAACGACGTCAGTACCAATGCCGGCATCCACTCCAATTCCAGCCAAGGGAAAGGAGAAGCCTAAGGAAGTGCGGTTCGACCATGCGTTGAAGAAGCCGTCAGTCCAAGGTTTAGCCACGCCCTTCCGCTTTGATATATTGGCTCACTTAGCCAATATCCCGGCTCGTATCACAATACACGAGCTCCTTCGTCTCTCTAAAGAGACAAGAGAAGCACTCAGAGATGCGTTAGCCAACTCAGAGTCCTTTCTGACATACATGCCTGAGGTTCCTGGTGATGAGATCCGGCCTTCCTGCTCAGAGTGCCATCACGCACAATCAAAGGTGCCTGCTATCACCTTCACGGCGGAAGATATGCTTCTCAAGGACAACAAGCACGATCGACCTCTGTACTACACCGGATAAATCGGTTCAACATGCATTGAAAGAGTACAAGTCGATCCGGGGTCTGCACTCAGCATCATCCCCAAAAGGCTTCTCTATTTTCTCGGCATACCATTGTACAGGTTGTCCGCAACCACCACTACAATATACGGTTTTAACGCCGGGAGCAGCCATCCGCTTGGAAAGATTCGGCTCCGCTGCAGAATCGGAAGCTTGAAGTCAGAAGTGACATGCTATGTCATTGATGCTGACACATCATATAACTTGCTGCTAGGAAGACCTTGGATCCATGCCAACTGGATCGTTCCTTCCACCCTCCACCAATGCTTCAAATATGTTGAAGATGATGTGACAGTACGAACTGTCTTCGCTGAAAAAGCAACCCTTCAAGGGGGTGGAAAACTACTTCACCGACGCTCTCCTGTATCAAGAGGCCGACGGAACGCCTGTAGAGCCATTGCCAGACGATGATGAAAGTGGCAATGAGGCGGATTCAGAATCCGAAACAGGCGTGCCAGCCATTTTGATTGGCGAACCAATTACAGCATGTTTCCTCAATGACCCCCAATGTAATATCCCTTCTGATGAAGAGGGTGAATGGGTAATTAATGAGAGTATCTCTTTTGGTTATCCTGCGAGTATTGGGTCAATTAAATCCATCATAGAGGGCTCTCTGCACATGCCCGTACATGAGTCAAGTTCGGCTACTACATCTGTGGAAGTTATAGAAGGGGCCACG
Source organism: Agave tequilana (assembly GCA_038442645.1). Lineage (NCBI taxonomy): Eukaryota > Viridiplantae > Streptophyta > Magnoliopsida > Asparagales > Asparagaceae > Agave > Agave tequilana. Next base: position 97,527 of record JAVJIF010001652.1, on the reverse strand, counting down.
CTGGTAATCCCTCCATCCAAATAAGGTCAGTTGCCGATAATCTTCGGTAGAACCCAGCCACGGGGACCTGCAGCTACAGAGTCAAGCTCGGACTCAGAAACCCACAGTTCTTCCGTTATGCGCAACCGGCACGCCATATTATGGAGAAGATGGGATATGACTTGAAGCAGGCAGGCGGCCTGAACTTCGGAAAAGGAAGACGCAGCTTGATGCGTAACTCCGTCCCAAGAGGGAAACCTGCAAATTACTATGATAGTACACGCAGGGGGTTAGGGTATGTCACACCCACATCATCAGTAACGGTTCAAGTCAAAGACGACGAACCAATTCCATTACAGTCGAGCTCATCTGCCGAATGGGACTCTGACATCAGCATAGGAGGAATGTTCAACGGCCTCACTGTGAATATGACTTCAGCCAGTCAATGGAACCTACAGAAGCTACTGATGAGGAACCTTGGGCCCAGCAATTAAGTCTCCAATGGGAAAAGCGGTTCGAGCTGCGCGAGCCACCTACCGAAGACAAGGTGATCCAGGTCAACTTGGGTAGTCAAGATCACCCCAAACCTATTTTCATAAGTGAAAGCTTATCACTCATCGAAAAGGAAGAATTGATAATGCTCGTAAAAGAGTATATAGATGTCTTCGCCTGGAGCAATGAAGACATGCCCGGACTTGATCCACGGTCGCATGCACCGTCTAAACATCAAGAACGACGTTAAGCCGGTCAAGCAGCAACAACGTCGGTTCCGCCCAAACATCATGGAGGCTATTGAAGCCGAAGTTCATAAGCTCATTGCTTGTGGCTTCATCCGGGAGGAACAACATCCAGACTGGGTAGCTAACATCGTCCCCGTCCTCAAAAAGAACGGGAAAATACGGATCTGCATCGACTACCGTGATCTCAATACGGCCTGTCCCAAAGATGAATTCCCACTGCCGATCACTGATGTCATGATCGACAACACATGCGGGTTCGAGAGGATGTCTTTCATGGATGGCTTCTCAGGGTACAACCAGATCAAGATGTATCCTGATGACGAGAAGCATACTTCTTTCCGAACGCCATTGGGGGTATACTGCTACACTATGATGCCCTTCGGACTGAAGAACGCCGGAGCAACCTACCAGCGGGCGATGAGCATGATCTTCCGCGACCATCTCCGAAAGACGGTGGAATGCTATGTCGACGACATTGCCGTCAAAAGCCGCTGCAAAAATGAACATCTTCGCGATCTGAGAACGATGTTCGACATAATGCGGGCTCATCAGCTGAAAATGAACCCGACAAAATCCTTCTTAGGAGTATCCAGCGGCAAATTCCTTGGGTTCATTGTCACATCAAAAGGGATCCATCTGGACCCAGACAAAGTCAAAGCCATCCAGGACATGCATCCACCAAGGAATCTCAAAGAGCTCCGAGGCTTGCAAGGCAGATTAGCCTACATCAGAAGATTCATAGCAAATCTTTCAGGCCGTTGCCAGCCCTTTACCCGTCTCATGAAAAAGGGTACTGCCTTCATATGGGACCAAGCTTGTCAAGAAGCCTATGAAGACATTAAGAGGTATCTCAAAAACCTCCGGTCTTAGTGGCCCCTACATCAGGGAAACCATTCTTGCTTTATGTAAAAGCTCTGGACTACTCCCTCGGTGCCCTCCTCGCTCAAAAGGACGACAATGGCCATGAGCAGGCCATTTATTATCTGAGCAGGACTCTCATAGGAGCGGAATCTCGCTACAATCCTATTGAGAAAGAGTGTTTAGCTCTCGTCTTCGCTGTCTAGAAGACACGACATTATTTGGTTAGCCAAACCATACATGTCATCTCCAGGGTGAACCCTTTACGTCTTCTCATGACGAAGCCAGGGTCGCTGAATTCAAGGTTGGCTAAATGGGCACTTCTGTTGTCTCAATATGACATGACCTTTACTCCTCAGAAGGCAGTTAAAGGCCAGGCCCTTGCAGAGTTCTTAGCTGCTCATCCAGTTCCAGAACATTCAAAACTTCACGAAGACATCCCTGATGAAGTCTTCGAGTCTAATGCAACCTCAGCAGGGGAAGTGTGGCAGATGTTCTTCGACGGAGCATCGCGGATGGGCCCCAAAGGGAAGATTATTGCCAGAGTGGGGGTTGTGTTCATCTCCCCACAGGATCATATCCTTCCCAGAGCATTCTCCTTGACAGAATCATGCTCTAATAATGTAGCGGAATATAATGCTCTGCTCATCGGCCTCCAGCTCGCCCAGGGAATGGGGGTACGCTACCTCGAAGCTTATGGCGATTCAAAACTGATCATCAATCAGGTTAGAGGCGAATACGAAGTCTGCCATGAGGATTTGGTGCCCTATTACCAAACAGCCATCGAATTGGCTAGCCTATTTGAAGGTTTCTACATCGGGCACGTGTCCCGATCTCAAAATACCAAGGCGGATGCCCTCGCTGCATTAGCAACAACGCTAGCCTTACGGCCGACACCGAGTATCACCTCACAGTCGCAACCGGCATCTCGTATGCTCCAAGCATATGCTAAGGATCCAAGAGGTCCATAATATCTCCGTGGGTCTTGAGCCGAGGGATTGGCGCTTCCCTCTCATTGACTACGCTCTGCACGGTCTGCTTCCAGACGATCCCAAAGAAGCGGCGTCCATCAGACGAAGGTCGCTCCGTTTTCCACTATGATCCCACTTTGAAGACACTCTACCGTCGTTCATATGACGGTGTCCTCCTCCGTTGTCTCTCTCATTCAGAGGCACAGGAAGCGCTCCAAGAAGCGCACGACGGCATTTGCGGAGCTCACCAGCGGGTCCAAAGCTTAAAGACAGGCTGCACAGGCTTGGGTACTACTGGCCGACCATGATGGCCGATACACCCAATATGCACGAAGGTGTAAAGCGTGCCAAGTCCATGCAGACTTCATTCACCAACCTTCAGAATTGCTCCACCCTACTGCTGCTTCATGGCCATTTGAAGCATGGGGAATCGATGTCGTAGGGCCAATCAGTCCCTCTTCGGCAAGAGGTCACCGGTTTATCCTGGCAATAACCGATTACTTCTCAAAATGGGCAGAGGCCATACCGTTGGCCGAAGTTAAAACCTCCAATCTGATTAGCTTCATCAAACACCATGTCATCCATCGATTGGTGTACCCAGACGGATCATCCATGACAATGGTCCCCAATTCGCAAGCCAAGGGTTCTATCGTTTCTGCGATAAATACCGAATTAAGAATGTGGCTTCAACCGCCTACAATCCTGCCGCCAACGGCTTGGCAGAGGCATTCAACAAGACAATCATCAAGCTGCTCAAGAAGTTTGTCTCCTCGAACAAGCGAGATTGGGACGAAAAGCTCGGCGAATGCCTTTGGGCCTACCGGACTACGGTTCGGACACCGACAGGCAATACGCCTTTCTCCCTGGTATATGGGTGCGAAGCGGTCATCCCATTGGAAATCCAGGTGCCATCATTACGGGTAGCCTTGACTACTAAGATGACATCAGAAGACAATGATCGCCTGCGTCTTCAAGAGCTCGAAGCCCTAGACGAGAAGCGGCTACAAGCTCAGCAACACATCGAGCTATATCAGGCTCGGATGTCAAAAGCCTTCAATAAGAAGGTCAAGCAGAGAGTCTTCCAGAAAGGAGACCTGGTCTTAGCCGTCAGACGACCGATGATCATGACGCATAAGACCAAAGGCAAATTTCAGCCTAAATGGGAAGGACCGTTTGTGATAGAGACAGTCTATTCAAACGGAGCATACCGCCTTACAACTGCAGATGGCGACCTCCTCATGATGCCGATCAATGGCAAATTCTTAAAGAAGTATTATCCTTAATCAAGGATCTTGCTCTCGATCAGGTTAACATTACACCTCTGATCGAGATCCGCGCATCCAGAATGCGCACAAAGAGAGCCTCTCTCTTTCTCCAAGCTCCATCAATCCGTTGATAGCTGGGGGTTTGCTAAAAATCCTAAGGGACCTGCTCCCATTTGATTCCCTCTCTAGAATCACCTACCGATTCTCATCCATAGAATGGTAGGACCACATATATTCCGCTGTTATGTTAACATTAAACCTATGACAGCAATCCCCTCGTTTCTCCCCGTGAGAATGAGACCACCAAAATCACCTACCAATTCTCATCCATAGAATGGTAGGACCACATATATATCCCGCTGTTACGTTAACATTAAACCTATGACAGTGATTCCCTCGTTTCTCCCCGTGAAAACGAGACTTTTCTCAAACTCCATTGCAATTTTGAGCCTAGTGGCGTCTCAATTGGTTACGTCATTGCGACCTCTGAACCAACAGACAGCTAAGTCTCAATCCCGAGCCTGTTGACATTTACAAAAGACAGGTCTCGATACTCGTTGACATTTACAAAAGACGAGTATCACTATTTTTGAGCTTGGTGGCTTCTCAACCAGTTACGTCATTGCGACCTCTGAACTAGCAGATAGCCAAGTCTCATCTACCATTGAGCTTAGTGGCGTCTCAATTGGTTACGTCATCGCGACCTCTGAACCAACAGACAGCTAAGTCTCAATCCCGAGCCCTGTTGACATTTACAAAAGACAGGTCTCGATATTTGTCGACATCTACAAAAGACAAATATCACCTATTTTTGAGCTTGGTGGCTTCTCAACCAGTTATGTCATTGCGACCTCTGAACTGGCAGATGCCAAGTTTCATCTATCATTGAGCTTAGTGGCGTCTCAATTGGTTACGTCATTGCGACCTCTGAACCAGCAGACAGCTAAGTCTCAATCTCGATGCTTGCTGACATTTACAAAAGGCAAGTATCTCCCCTTTTAGCCCTGCAAAGGGCTAACCTCGAGACTGGCAACATCTCAATTGGTTATGTCATTGCGACCTCTGAACCAACAGACAGTCATGTCTCATTATCCAAACAGCAGAAGTCAAAAGGAAAATCTTATATTAAAACAAAAGGATGGGATACATGGGGGAGCCTATAGGCGTACATGATAAGATCGGATCCGATCCCCGAGCGAAGCTAGCCTCGTTCTCCTGTCATCAGCAGCCTGGGCCAGCGCCTGTGATCTTAGCTCAGCCTCATCGAAGTCCACCGCCTGAGCCAGACGAGCCTCGACCTCCGCCAAAGTCGCCCTCTGTGACGACTCCTGCCGTGCTAATTCCTCACTTTGAGCCCTAAGCTGCTCAAGCCGCGCAGTCTCTTCAAGACGCACCGGTGTAGCCTTGGATAAGAGGAGATTTGCTTTTCTGATCATCTCCTCGGCCATTCTAATCTTATCTTCGGCATCAAGAAGAGCACTGGTGGAAGCGTCAATTGCACTCCCAACCTCTACTTGCTCTGTCTCCAAGGACTTAGAGTCAGAGGAGATAGCCTCAGCGGCCTCTTGAGCAGCAAGCCGAGCTTCACCTTTGCGCGACAAGATGTGAGAGCCGTTCATCAGCCAAAGACGCTGCGTCTGAACAATAGAGGCGGCGCCATTCCTCCACGTCCTTCTCAAGGTCAGCTACCAGAAGCTCTAGAGCAGCAGCTTGATGGTACCCCTCAAAGTCCCGGATGCACTCAATGCCACAGGAGAGGACCATCTTCAGCTTCGAGAATGGCACAGGCGAACCCTTCAAGACTAGACCGATAGTCTGCTCCAAACTGTTATAGAAGCTGTCGACCAGATTACCGATGAAATCATTCTCAGCTTCATCAACCCTTGAGACAACCTCGGAGCAATCTACCAACCCAGTCGACAACGCCGCAGAAGAAGAAGCGGGAACGTCGACAGCAGCAGGGCAAGCCAAAGGTGACCTCGGCGGAGTCCTCAGCGACACCAGCACGCCAGCCACCGCGGAGGTAGGACTGGCAACCACCTCTGGAGCAACAGGCTCAACCACCTGAGTTGGGGAGGCAGGGCTGGTGATCACCCTCAACTCCATACTCGTCAGCATCTCACTCGAGAGTAAGGCATCTGTGGGACTGCCGTCTCCACAACCCCCCGACCTCTCAGTTGTCATGGGCTGATAAGAGGGGAGGTCGCCATACAGCGCGTCCAACACAGCAGCATCCGCCGCGGTCGAAGCACTCGACTCGCCCTCTAACCTCTTAGGAGGATCCTCCGCTTCCTTCGAAGCTGATGCACCTTGGGGACGAACACCTGCAACAAAACCAAGGTCAAAAAAAAGGAGACGCAGCAAACAGGCGAAGACCAAGAGACCGTAGTCATACCGAAGGCCGATGTCACCTCGTCAGCCACATCGGAATCCAAGGGTCCCATCGGAAAGTTCTTACCAGACTCGACGTAAATGGCCGGCCCGCTCTCACCCGCCGAGTCCCCTGCAGACCACTCAACAGAGCTTGATTCCACAGGACTTCCTTTGGAGGTCCCAACACCCGAAGGACCGACATCAGCTGCGCCACTCCCAGACTCTTGCGAGTGAGCGGAAGAGCTGGCTGCAGCCCTATAAGTGAATAGAGGATCATACTGGTCCCCTTGCTCCCATGCTCCTCAGCTCCTGCAACAAAAAGCAAATGATGAGTTATTTAAAGTGCGCTGAAGGCATATTAGACGGGGGCCAATCTTACCAGTAGTCGGTTCAGCAACCGACGGCTCAGCCACTAATGGAGCAGCAGAAGGAGGCGCAGCAGAGGGCTCACCCTCTACCACGATGGTAGGAGTCTGGCGACGGGGCCTCTTCGCCGACGACTTCCTACGGGATCCACTCCCACGCTTCCTTTTGAAGTGGACATCAGAGTCCTCTTCTTCCACTTCCCCACATGTGTGAGGGGGCTGTCCCCACTACACCAGACCCGGCTTCACGAATATCAGTTTCGTGGGCATCAGCCCTTGTCTCTGCCTCGAAATAAGGGCTTCTCGCATCAGAAGCCCCGCTGTCATCTACAGCGATGAACTCCTCTATGCCAGGAACACGGACTCGTTTGCCCTCGATCTTATCAGAAGCCTTCTGCCTCATCCGATGAGAAATTAACTTCACACCCGAACGGTTGGCATTAAACCCTGCAGGCGTGGAGTTCGAAGCCGCATACCATTGGCAGAAACACAGGGTCGTCCAAAGGCCGGGATCCCTCAGCGGCGTGCGCAGCCGCGCTCCAGTGTCATTCGCGGTAAAGAACCGCCAACCACGAGCCCCATCAATGAGGCTCCACATGAAAGCCAGGTCCGGATTGGGGTTGCCCACATACAACTGATCATACCCAAATTGGCGGGCAAATCGGCTCGGGACGTAGGCTCCAGGTAGCAGGTATCCCCACTCCTGTACAGCAAATGCGAGGGCCGGATACAGACCAGCCACTCGAAAACACCCCGACTCATGGGAGACCGACCTGACTCCACATCATGGAATTCCTCGTTGTATCCTGCACCTCGCAGGCGAGGAAAACAACGGAACAGGCTATAAGCGTCATAACGACGCACTAACTTACGGGCCTCGGCCACATAAGTTTTCTGCCACGAACGGCCTTCAAAGCGACGGAGAAGCGCCGTTTGAACACCCTGCGGAGGGTCTTCCCCAGCTCCAATTAAACTGGGGCAGTGCAAGGCGAACCACGCCATCAAGTAGGTGTACGGTAAACCTACCCTAGGATTGGGTCCATCACAAGGCAGGACGGCACCTTTCCCTCGCCTTGACGCCATTGGCCTGCAGAAAGCCTCCGTCAGTGCACGAAGGCCCTCTGAATACAACACACCATGGCCGGGAGAAGACCCAGACGGTGGCCATGAACCAAGCGGACGGTAGGCAGCAGCATATTCGGATGGACGATGTCACCCGAAGAAGAAGGCACGACACACTTCTTTAATCAGATGGTTAAGAAGCCGGCCAGCAACGCCTTGCGAGACATAGGCCGACGGGCCTGATGGTGAAAGCTCCGAAGAACATCACCCTTCTCGAAAGGACCATCATCTTCTGCCACGACGATGTCTTTTCAGCATGCACCTCCACCTTGCCAAGATGTCTTCTTCAGTAACTCCGCAATGAGCTGCCTCAGGCGCACTAGTCATATCCGGGAACAAGTAGTTCCCCCAGCTCTTCAAGCTCTTCGAGCTACCTTTGCCACCAGTGTGGATGCTGGAGCAAATGTGCAAGTGGCACATCAATTCCCGATATGTCTCGAGCAGAGCAGGCTCCTGCTTCTCCAGAATAGCCAACTCTACCTCACAGGGAAAAGTACTCTTCGTATGGAAGAGACCCGAAGGGCAAAGCAGAGATCTCCCGCATCTCGTGCAAGGCCATGCCCAACTCACCAACTGGGGTGAAGAAAGTCCCCGAGGCCAGGCAATACAACTCAAGGATGGCGTAGAAGCACGCCACCTTCATCTCAATGCCGTAGCAGGTCGCCCTGACGGCCTCATGGAGGTTTAACCTCTCTAAATCCCCCTCAAAATGAGTGAGGATATAGTTGGTCAACTCCGCCCACCACGACCTAGGAGGGTGGACCCAACGGGAGTCCTGAAATCGGTGGCGGGGTAATTCCCGTCAACTTCGCAGAACTGAGTGCCAAAGGTCGGCGCCGCAGCTGGGTTCTCTCCTACTGGAAGGTCCCGCGATACCTTCCCAGGGTATAGCCCCATTATGCTACGAGGATGGCCCGCCCTCGAGTAATCGGACTGGAATGTCAACCTCCCGACACTTACAGACTCGGCGTTTAGACTCACGCCCCACGCCATCTTCCAAGCCTGAGTCGCGCTCGCGAAGGAAGACAAAGCAAAATGCCGCTTAGAGGACGGGAGATAGAATCTCTCGCCGTCCAACTGGAAGATCCACTGGCCTCACCGGCCTGCAGCTGGCGATCTGGATCAGGAGCAGCATCCCCGAACATGAAGTCAGGCTTTCTGTAAGCCTGACGGTCGATATCTTCAAGTGGAGCCGTAGTCAAGATGCTCCGCATGGCCTGCGGACGACCCTCCTGGATGAGCGTATCCCGTACAAGGGAGCTCGGCTCACTAAACAACGAAGCCTGCCCTGCTACCTGGGACACATTCTCCAAGAGTTTTTACAGCAGATTCTTCCCTGTACTGCTCAGAAAGATATGGAAGAGCAGTTTATCAGACTCCAGCAGTGGAACAAGTCCGTGGATGAGTATGCCGCGGAGTTTCTTAGACTTAGCCGCTTCGCGCGTACATGGTAACGGATGAGGAGAAAGCGAGCAAGAAGATTCCAGCAGGGCCTGCAGATGGACATACAGGTCTTCTTGATGCCCCAGCAACTGAAGACTTATTCAGAGGTTCTCACCATAGCTCGAGAGGTGGAGCGTGGGTTAGAGAAGAAGCAAGAGAACAGATGAGGAACCAGGCCATGAAGAGGCCGTTTGTACCAATGGGAAGAGGAGGCCCATACAGAGCAACGAAGGTTCAGGCCAGGCAACCATTCAGACCAGTTCCTTACCAGATGGTTCGACCAGGTCCTATCTGCAACTTTTGCCAGAAACCAGGGCATTCTCAGCAGAATTGCCGTAGGGCAAATGGATGGTGTTTGGTGTGTGGATCTCGAGATCATTCCATTGAAGCTTGTCCACATAGGAGAATGGGGATAGCCAATCAGACCTTGCCAGCACTTCAGGGACCCAATGGACAGAGGGCACTTCCAGGGCCACTTGGGCAGAGGAATCAGGGACCAGTGATGAGGAGAGCTCTTCCCCTTCCTCCACAGCATGTTGTTCGCCCAGTCCAGAGAGGAGCTAGGACTGCAGCAGGGCGTGGTAGAGGTCAGGCTTACAATCTGACTGCAGAAGAGGCTGAGGCTTCAGAGGAGGTGATAACAGGTAACATCAGAGTTCATTCGAAACCTGTTCTCGCTCTCTTCGATTCAGGTGCATCCCATTGTTATATCTCAGACCATTTTGTGGCTTTGCATTCTATACCTGTTAGATCTTTAGACCACAAATGGGAGATTAGTACAGGGAATGGGGTAGTCATATCTTCTAGAGTCTGTACTGATTGTCCGGTAGAAACTTTGTGATAAGATCTTGGCCATAGATATGCTCGTACTAGATACCAAAGGGTACGACGTAATCTTAGGCATGTCCTGGCTCAGTCAGTACTATGCAGTGATTGACTGTAGGGAGAAGAAGATTAATTTCAGAATCCCTCATCAACCGGAGTTCCAATTCAGTGGAGAAGTGAAGTCTACCAAGGAAAGACTCGGATGACTACTTCGGAGGTTCAGAAGCAGAAGTACCGGTGTGGGATGAATTCCCAGGAGTGTTTGCTGAGATCTCAGGACTGCCACCTGACAGGGTGATCGAGTTCTCCATTGACACAGTTCCAGGAGCAGCTCTATATCCAAGGCTCCGTACAGGATGGCACCGACAGAGTTAGAGATTCTGAAGAAGCAACTGCAGGAATACTCAGACAAAGGATTGATTAGACCAAGTACTTCACCATGGGGAGCTCCAGTGCTATGGCGAACAAGAAGGATGGTGGTAAGAGGCTTTGTATTGATTATAGAGAATTGAACAAAGTTACCATCAAGAACAAGTATCCCTTACAAGGATTGATGATCTGTTTGATCAGCTTCATGGAGCCCGTGTATTCTCTAAATTAGATTTACAGTCGGGTACCATCAGCTGAGTGTTGAAGAAGGAGGATATCCCGAAGACGGCATTCAGGACCCGTTATGGCCACTATGAGTTTTCTAGTTATGCCTTCGGAGTCACAATGCCCCTGCAGTTTCATGGATTTGATGAACCGAGTGTTCTCGCCCTATCTGGATCAGTTCGTTGTTGTTTTCATAGATGACACCTTGATTATTCAAAGAACAACAGGGAGCATGCAGAACACTTGAGGATTGTGTTGCAGACTCTCCAGCAGGAGCAGCTTCATGCCAAGAGGAGCAAGTGTGAGTTCTGGGTGGACAGCATAGCCTTCCTTGGACACATGGTTCAGCAGAAGGAATTTCAGTTGATCCCAGCAAAAGCAGGCAGTGAGAGATTGGCCGATTCCGAGGACAGTGACTGAGATTAGAGTTTCTTGGACTAGCCGGATATTACAGACGCTTTGTCCAGGATTTCTCTAGGATTGCAGCCCCATTGACCAAGCTCACCAGGAAAGGAGAAAGTTACATATAGACAGAGGAGTACTGCAGCCTTTGAGCAATTGAAGCAGAGACTCATTTCAGCTCCAATCTTGAGGACTCCCTCAGGAAGAGGAGGGATGGTCATATTCAGTGATGCATCAGGAAAAGGCTGGGATGTGTGCTAATGCAACATGATCATGTCATAGCATATGCATCTAGGCAACTGAAGACTCATGAGCGGAATTACCCAACTCATGACTTGGAGCTAGCAGCTGTGATATTTGCTTTGAAGATCTGGAGGCATTATCTTCTGGGAGACAAAGTGTTGATATATACGGATCACCAAGAGCCTCAAGTATATCTTCTCACAGAAAGAGTTGAACATGAGGCAGAGGAGATGGCTGAACTGATGGCGGACTATGATATTGACTTGCAATATCATCCTGGCAAGGTCAATACAGTTCCAGATGCACTGAGCAGGATGCCAGAGAATAGAGTGCTTGTCCAACTTACTCAGCAGAAGGAGTGATTCAGGACTTTATCAGATTGGACTTGATGTTAGTCGAAGGACTGAGAAGGCAGGACAGTTCATGACTTTGCAGATCCAGTCAGCATTGATAGATGAGATCAAGGAAGCTCAAAAGGAAGACCCCAGATTACAGATATTCCGAGCTCAGGTAAGAGGCTGGATTGAGGACTGACATCTGTATTCATCCAGATGATGCATTGTATTTTGGTAGTAGACTTTGTGTTCCCCAAGGAGAAGTTAAACAGAAGATTTTGGCGGAAGCACACAGTTCGGCTTATTCCATACACCCGGGGAAACCAAGATGTATCAGGACTTGAAGAAGCAGTTTGGTGGAATGCTATGAAGAGGGAGATAGCTCAGTTTGTAGCCAAATGCTTGGTCTGCCAGCAGATAAAAGATAGAGCATCAGAGGTCAGCTGGACTTCTACATCCTTTACCAATACCCGAATGGAAGTGGGAGCACATCACTATGGACTTTGTCACGGCATTACCTCGCAGTCCTAAAGGTAATAATGCCGTGTGGGTAATCATTGATCGCCTCACAAGTCAGCCCACTTCATACCATTCAGGGTGGGTCAGTCAACAGAGGTTCTGGCAGACAAGTACATGAAGGAGATAGTCGTCTTCATGGAGTTCCAGTCAGTATTGTTTCAGACAGAGACACCAGATTTAGATCTCATTTCTGGGAAAGTCTCCAAGAAAGTTTGGGAACTCGTCTGAAATTCAGTACATATATCATCCTCAGACAGACGGACAATCTGAAAGGACTATCCAGATCTTGAAGATATGCTAAGGGCCTGCATGATTGAGGTTAAGGGATCTTGGGAAGATCATCTTCACTTGGCTGAGTTTTCTTATAACAACAGTTATCAGGCAAGTATCAAGATGGCACCTTTTGAGGCTGTATGGAAGAAAGTGCAGATCACCGATTTGTTGGGATGAAGTCGGTGAGAGGAGACTATTGGGGCCAGAGATCCTGATTCAGACAAAGAGAAAGTCAGAATCATCAGAGATCATCTCAGGGCAGCTCAGAGTCGGCAGAAGAGTTGGGCAGATTCACAGAGAAGGCCATTGGAGTTCCAGGCAGGAGATCATGTGTTCTTGAAGATATCACCTACCAAGGGAGTAATCCGGTTCGGTCTTCGTGGAAAGCTGAGTCCGAGATATATCGGCCCATTCGAGATTTTGGAGCGAGTGGGAGATGTGTCTTACAGATTGCCTTACCTCCATCTTTGGACGGAGTGCACAATGTTTTCCACGTATCTCAGTTGAGGAAGTATGTCAAGGATGATAGTCATATTTGGATCATTCCGAACTGGAACTGCAGCCAGATTTATCATATCAGGAGCAGCCGATGGCCATTCTAGATAGAAGTGTGAAGACACTGAAGAACAAGGCTATACCATTAGTGTTGGGTCTTGAACAGACATGCGCCAGGAGAGGCCACTTGGGAACGACGAGGACGTTATCCGTGAGCGCTCATCCTCAACTTTTCACATCTTGAATGGTAAGACTCTTTCCTTCTATTCTTCTCTACCGTTATCTTCCATCTTATCCTCTCTATCTGTTACTTTTCCTGTTACCTTTCACCTTATGAAATTTCGAGGACGAAATTTTGTAAGGTGGATGGATTGTAATACCCCGTTTCCAGAATACGTACTTAGTTGCGTATCAGCTTTTCGATCGTATTTTTTTGATTTACTTCCTGTATTTGACCGATTTCAATTTCAAATATCATTTTCTAATATATTAGATTTTATATGATTTTCTGGATTTTTCCTGAATTAAAATGAATTTCTTCAAAAACGGTGTCGACCAGTGTCATGATCGATTCCCGAATTTTTATTTTCCAAACAGTTAGGAAATTTCTAGAAAGTCCTTTAGGCTTTATTTCTTAGAATCCTGTTTTCTATCTAAATACTTTTTCTGAGAATTTTATGAATTTATGAAATTCTAACGGAGTCGGTAGATAACTGATTCCGGATTTTTAGTTTTAAAACTATAAAGTGTTTCTTAAAAAGGATTTCACTATTAGCCTTCATATATTATTATTGATTTTTGGTGATTGAAATTTACGAGTCGTTCCGAGATACTTGAATTTCGGACGATTTCGGTATTTTCCGAAATGTTTTCCGCATCTTAGACTTAAACCCAGGAACCTGTGTTCCGATATTTTCATTTTTGGAGATCAAGAAAATATCTTCATTTATCAAATTCTTTTCCTTTTTCCTTTTCTATTTTTCTTTCCTTCTTTCACAAGCCAAAGAATTTCCTAATTCCAAAATTCCAACAATTCAATTTTTCCACAAATATCCCAAGTTCCACACTCTTCTACCATTAATGCCCTCATTCTCTCTCTCTTCCATGGCCGGCCACCATGGCCAAGGGAGACACCTCATCTCCCCTATTTGCACAACAACCCCCTCTTTTCTACATTATTTCACCTCCTTTACAAATCAAACCCTATATAATCTCTTCCTTTACAATTCTTTTCTCTTTTCTTCACTTCAACAAGATTTTAGCCTTCACACTTCCTCCTCCATCTCAAACTCAACCACCTACTTCCAAAACAACACCTAGGTTTTCATCTCCATCCCAAGCAACCATCACTACCTTGGATTTGGATCGCATCTCTCACTTCGGGAAATATCGCAAAGGATCAAGTTGGTGATATCGTCGACTACGAACTCTTCGAACTCGTATAAAGCTTCACATAACCATTCCTTGTGAGTATTTTTACTCACCAAGACTAGACAACTTCCTTGTTTACTTGTGTTGATCATTCATGTACACTTGTGCCATAAAAATCATATTTTTAGCCCATCAAACAACCATCAGAAAATCTGTTCTGTTACTGTTTTCCCCACGAAGTCGACTTAACCTAGGGACCAGTCGACTAACCCACCTTAGTTGAAGCTTAAACCTTTTCTGATCCACAGTTTTAGTCGACTAAGCCATATTACAGTCGACTAGACCCCCTAGTCGACTACATTTTTAACCTAGTCGACTAATCTTTCCCTGGACCAGAAACACCAAAACTCTCGGCTCCAGTCGACTTAGTCTATTTTATTGGTCGACTAGATACCCTTAGTCGACTACAACCTGATCTTAGTCGACTAATAATTCCTGAAATAAAATCACCAACTTTCTGTATCACAGTTTTAGTCGACTTTAGCCCCACTATTAGTCGACTTAGGTATCTGTTAGTCGAACTACACATTTCACCTAGTCGACTAACCTTTCCTGAAACAGAAACCCCAACTCTCTGTTTCCCAGTTTTTAGTCGACTCATCTAGACTATATTAGTCGACTTAAGTCCCCTATTAGTCGACTAACCCTTTTACCTAGTCGACTAATTCTGACTGTTTGACTTAGTTGATTTCTTTTTCTGAATTTGATCTTATCATTGATACATGGGGACATATTATTCCTGTTCATGCTTCATAACTGGTATTACATGACATGTTACTTTATGGATCTCACCACTTGTTACTTCATGACTTGTTATTATATTCTCGCTCCATGATTTGTTAAATGTGAATATCACCCTTATCATGCTATCTCTTAAACCAAGCATGATATACTTGACTTTTGTATAAAATGGATCAACTTACACATGGGTCGGGGGAAATATGCGGATATCGATATGTGTTCGTGTTTACAGTGGCATTAGGTATATGTTACAATCATATTTCCGGTCTGACCTGAGGGCCTCCAGGGGACCGAGGGAGTGCTTGCTCCCTCTTCCTGAATACTGTCATGACAAAGGGCATACATAAGTCCCTCCTGATAGGCCTTGCGGCTGGTTCCGTTATCAAGCAACGGAACACCCTGGACCGTGGTCCGGGCATGCACGGGACCCACTGTAAACATAGTTCGTCGATACAACCGCTGTTTCCAATAACAACCTTGCTTTACTAGGATATGGATCTATGTGCTCTGGGACGCTGGGTCACATAGTTAGATATCACAGTAAGACAAGTAATAATAATAAGACGTTAACTGTAGATCATTGTATTAGGATTTTATCTCTTCATGCTTTTCATACTTGTTAGTTGATATTCCTTATAACTGTTTCATCTTTCCTTATTCATGTTCCTTAGCCACTTGGCTATAGTTTGTTTATTGTTATATGTCTTGACTCCTTGGATTTGCACATTCAGATTCCGAAGCTTGGAACGAAGTGGAGCCATCCACAGAGGACCAAGCTTACCTTAATAAGCAGGCGGACTAGTTCCAGTCCCCTCGTGCCAGACTTACCTTTTGACTCACGAGATCTTCTTTCTACTTGTGAGCTTTTTTATACATATTGTATATATTTCTTTTGGACTTGGTTATGATGTAATACACATGTAATGTGTAATACTTATAATATCCTGTGATAACTTTGTATGTGTACTTCTTGTGTTGGCACATGTATGAATACCACGCTTTGTGTCGTACTCTGATCCTTGTTGTACTTTTATGCTTAGCGTATATACGTGAGGGCATTTTCTGACCTACGTATATACGTCGCAGTGACGTCCCCGTATCCGTGGAATCGGGGCGTTACATCTACTGTCACAGTAAATAAGGAAATAACATAAGAACAGACACTCACATGAAATAACGCGGTTTTAAATTCAAATCGCCTTCTGGTCTTCACTGCACGAACCGGTATGGATCTCCGAATTATCCCGTATGTCGGTCTTTGAATCGCCTATGTATCGGGTCCATAACGAGCATAGATCCGAACCTCCCATTACCGAGTTCGAATCGTACGAGCGAGTCCATAACCACTGCAACACGCAACCAAACATACATAAACACAGGTACACATAAATACATGTGTAGACCCTCATCTATACACATATACACATGCATACCCGCACACACATATACACAACATTATACATATATACACTAATACATACATGCATGCAAACATACACATATATACACTTTCTCACCCACCTACATACATTCACACGCACGGCACACATCTATACATACACACACGTATACATAATACACAACACATACATACATGGAAACACACATACACCTACATAAACACATACACTATAACAAAACACATGCACCCACACATAATCCACGCACACAACACACACCCATACATGACATGCATGCACATTAATTAAAACACACTTACACATTCATGCATACATATATATATTAATATAGAAAGAGAGAGACATGAAGGGACTCACGGTGGAGGTGGGGGGCACGGCCTAGGCTCGGCCAAGGAGGAGAGGAGGGAGGCGGAGCGTATCGGCATGGCAATGGCAAGGCGGAGCTCACCGAAGAAGATGTGGGTGTGTTCGCGCTCGCCTGCAGAGGATTCCGGAGGTGGTGATGACCATGGAGAGGTACGCATGGAGATGGCCATGGGGTCAGGCGTGCTGGCGTAGGGATGGAGAGAGGAGCACGGGGAGTGCTTGGCCAGGGGTTGCGGCAGCATGGGGTTGCCATGGGTGGGGACAGTGGTGTGCTGGAGGATGGGGGTGTGGTTGCTTGACGTGGGGAGGAGGTGGAGCCAGGGGGTAGGGCGCTGCGTGTGTGGCCTGGAGAGAGCAAGTTGGGGGATCTCACGCAGAGTGTTGCCGCCTGGGAGGTGGAGGAGATGGAGTGCATGGCTAAGGCTACTGGAGGGTGGCATTCAAGGAGGAACTGAGTTAACGGGCTCCGACACTTGCAGGGAGAAGGCTGAGAAGGGGTTGGAGGCGTTGTGGGATGCTAGAGAGGTGGATGGAGATGGAGAAGGGATCTCGGCCAGAGGCATGGTCTGCTGCAAGGGTTCAGGTTCGCTGGAGATGTTGGTGGAGGTCGAGGAGGTGCTCGAGTGGAGATCGAGAAGGTTAGCGGTCATAGTAGCGAGGGGAGAAATCTCGGCCTTGGCTAGGTTGGGGGTGACTGTGAGGGGATGGAGAAGAAGAAGATATAGATAATTAAGATTTGAGTTAGGATTAGAAGGGGATTATATAGGGGAACGATAATATGGGTTGTGGATTTGGGTAGATAATAGGTAGAGGATATAGGAATAGAAAAGATGAAATAGAAATAATAGCACTAATAATTAGAATACCA
Source organism: Agave tequilana (assembly GCA_038442645.1). Taxonomy (NCBI): domain Eukaryota; kingdom Viridiplantae; phylum Streptophyta; class Magnoliopsida; order Asparagales; family Asparagaceae; genus Agave; species Agave tequilana. The sequence goes on along the minus strand of JAVJIF010001652.1, from coordinate 79,898 downwards.
ATATATAATATTAACACGATCAATTAAGTAATAAGTAGTAATACTAACAAAAAAACAATATTAATAATGGTAATAACAATAAATACCAATAACAACACCTACTAATAATATTATCGATAATACTGCTAATAATGATTAATAATCATAAATAATAATACCAATAATAATATTAATATTTAACAATAACAACACAATAAGAATAATAATAATCAATATTAATAATAACTACTGCTAAAAACAAGTAGTAATAATGATTCATAAATCAAGTTAATAAATAAAATGATAACTCAGGTCAGATAAAATATTAAAAACAATACGATATTATGAACTTGGGATATTACAAAAGGAAAGGGAAAATGTTACTTCAAGGTGGTGGTTCCGGTGGTGGTCGGATTGGGCCAAGTATTGCTGCTCAATAAAGATAATGTGGTGGTTCACAGAACCCACCTTTTATGACCTCTTTTCTATTTACATATTTATAATTCCCAATATGAATAAGATCATGCAAGATCCTATCATGAAAATTATCCCCTTTATATAACCAATGTTAGAATATCATCTCGGAGTCATTGTGGTCTATACCTTGGTCCAACAATAGAATGTCATTTTGTGGAATGGATGATTTGGGCTCTAGGATGAAAGGAACGGGAATCAACACTGACTCGGGTATATGACTTAAATTAAGTTAGTTTCAAGAGTCAGTTTCGGTTCAAGAGTTGAGTCCAAATCAAAGAATTGAATTTCACATTCTTTTTTTATCAATGGAATGTGACTATCTAAAATAGGTGGTTCAATTTCAAGATCTATGGGTACAGGAATTAATGTTGGCTCGAGAATTGGGTCCAAATCGGGTAACGGTACCAGAGTCAACATAGATTCAAAAATTGAAATTGAATCACAAAGTTGGGGATCAGGGTCACATTTATATTCAAGTTCAATTTTCTTGGAGTGAAAACTTATCAATTTGTTCAGGTTTGAGATTGGTCAAGTTCAAGATGTTGTGGTGGAATTGAATCTTGGTTAAAGTCTCCAAGACACCATGATTCTTGGTTCCAATCAATATGGCTAGGGGTGTCAGGACTAGTCAATAATGTGTTAGGTAGAGTTTTCTCATTCCTATTATTAATTATTTTAATCAAATGACTCATTTTGCTTCAACCTATCAATAGATTGGAGACACTCCTTTTGGGATTGAATACAATCATTTTTGGAATTGAATCGTAAATTCTATACTCTTTTCTAAATCAGTAGGTTCTTCTTGTTATGGAACTTGAAAAGTAGAGTAAGTCTCTTGGATTTGAAAATTTTGATGGGTTTGTGAGCCTTTCATGTTTTGGATTTGTCACCCGGACTCAAAGAAGGCTTTTAGTCTATTTTCTAATTCAGATTTTTCTTCTATAGGTTGATCTTGATAAGGAGTATATGAAGCTGGTTGTTGGTAAGATGGTTGACCATATGACTCGGGGGAGTTGTTACCCCCACTGACTCGGTGAAGAGGGGAGATGATGATTGTTCCAGTCTTGTTCATAATATTGGGATTGGGGCATATACTGATTCAGATAAGACCAATCCGACATACTTGGTTAGTTAAAGTTATGAAATGCCAGGTTGGTGTTGTCCGAAAAAGAGATCGGGGTATTATATGGATCACTATCTTCATTGAAAAAATTATAATCATAATTCATATCATACAATAATTGTCAAAAACAAAACAACAAACACATAAATAGAAGAAAGAAAATTATCATAAGTCAAGGTAAAACTTAGACCTAAATGACTCCTAACTGGTTAGACTCTCCACGAGAGGTATATTACAGCAATCTACTACAAGTAATCGACCCGGTAGGGGTAAGACCGTTGGAGGTATCCGTGCCTAAGCAACATGCTTAATTAAGTAAAATCACTGTTCTTTGAGGTTTCACCTCTCAATCCCCAACCTTAAACACTGATTTGACAAGAGTCAACCTCTAACAACTTCTCCTTAGGTCTATCTTTTAAATGAGTCCGAATGTCCTTAGGGCCAACGTCTACTTAATTTTAATTAGGATTAGGTTAATGAGTGAGGATATAATTTTTGGGTTAAGAAAGGGTAATGACTTTCCCACCTTATTTTGTTTATAGGACAAGCTCTTAATTCCGCATGTATATAGCTAAATAACACTTAAGCAATTAATCATACAAGTGTGTTTCTTAAGTTACATGCGATGTAAATGTACCTTTGCTCTTTAACAGTAACGAAAAATAAAACAGAATTAGACACTTGCCCTAAGATGCAAGAGTCTAAACCATTTTTAACATTAACGATTAACAAGTTATTGTATGATTAGAAACAATGTACAAAGTATATCAAATAGAGAAACTAAAACATACAGAAGCTAGATAATTGAATTTCAGTCACCCTGCAAAATAGTAGAGTGAGCAGTCAACTCAGATTGCCGCGAAAACGCGGCCTTTGTCGCGTTTGCGCTGCAATACTGAAGTCTTCTGGCTCTGCTTTCTAAAGAAGAGTCTAGAGACGCTTATGTATTCTACAGTTCTCGTTTCCTTGAAATCGGCCCCTGCACACAATAACAGAGAAGAAGGTTTAACCATTAGTAAACTTTAAAAAAAACTTATCGTCCTTCCCTAGAAACGACGCCAAAATTTGACCGAGTCTGACCTGTACACAGAAAATACAGAGTTTAGAAACGTGCAAGGTTCTCAATGCTATTACTATAGTAAGTGGTTATGCGGGTCATGATCTACAAGAAGAAAAAAGCAATGAAGCATTTTCGGTACTCTTTTAAGTTACTAAAACTGATTAAAGATTCTTCTTTGTTTTTTAAAAAGAAAAGGAAAAGAGCTAAGTTAAGTTAGAAAGAAAGTGGACGATAGAAAATGGTTTTGAAATTATTTTAAGTTAAAAGAGTTATTATGTTACAAGAGAAAGAAACAAAAAGAATAAAGAAGAAAAAAAAGCGTTAGTTTTTTAAACGTGATTCTAAACTAAAAATGAAATAAAAGTTTTGAAAGAAAACTTACCTCTTCTGAACGAATGCTAACTTGAATCAGTTGTGAAGATTTACCTCAGAATGATTAAAGCGAAAAAATAGAAAAGAACAGCGATCGACTAAGTGGAGTAAAAATGAATAAAAGTGAGAAAGTTATATTCACTGTCACTCTCAATACAACTCTCTTTAAAGAAGATTACATTTAGGGCCTGTTTGTTTTGCTCTAAGTCGTAAGTCGTAAATTAGAATGAAAAAAGTGAACTGTAATAAGAAAAATATATTGTGTTTAGTTGGTAAAGTGAAAGTGTAAATGAGAAACTATATTGTGTCTTATGGCGTTTGGTTGGAAAAGTGAAAGTATAAATGGGAAAGTATATTGTGTTTTACGGTATTTGGTTGGTGATGTAAAGCGTAAGCAGAAAAGTTGACCACAAAATTAACTTTACAGTGATTTAAATATTATAAATACTATTAATTAAATCTACTATTAAAAATTAAATTGTATTAATAAATTTGAGATAAAATATTAATAATTTTAATATTCTATTTATAACAATAATATTAATAAAATAATGGTATAATTAGTAAAATATTACTAAAATATTAACTATATAAATAATTATAAAATTTTTAAGAAAATTTAAAGAATATTAATAAAATTTTAAGAATACTAACAAAACATAAATATTAAAAAAATCTTAAGAAAAATAAAAATATAGTTATAATATTGTAATATTATAAAATACTTAAAAATCACTATAATATTAAATTTTATTATAATATTATTGTAATATTATAAAAATATAAACTTAACAAACTAAAATATAATTATAATATTAATAATAAAATATTATTATAATGAATTATTATTACAATATTAATATAATAAAATATTAATATAATAATAAAGTAGATTATAATATTAATAAGGTAATTATTTATATTAAAAAAAATAAATTAAATATATAGTAATTTTATATTAAAGCATAATATTGCTATATTAATAAAATATTAAATCTAAATAAAATATTAAAAAATTGTATAAATATTAGTAAAATAATAAAGTGAGATTTACATGACCACAAAATTAATCGTAGCAGTGTAAGTTGGAAAATGTGGGTGTAAAAGTGAGATTTACATGACCACAAAATTAAATGTAGCAACTGCAAATGGAAAAATGAGAGTTACATTTTGCAAGTTATTTTTTAGCGAAACAAATAACGGAAAATAAAAAAAGAAGTTTTATGATTTACGACTTGTGGCCACTTGCGGTGAAACAAACAGACTCTTAGTGTCACTCTAAATACAATTTTCCTCTCTTTTTGTTCATGAAACTCTCTATTCTAAGCTATAGAGAAATTAAAATTACATTTAAAAAGAAAAAGAAAACCTAAACTAAACTAGAGCAAAAACTAGCTTAAGATACCTCTGTAATGTGATGCACCTTTACCTTTTGAAGTGGTGGTATTTATAGGTTGAAATGGATAAGGGAGACGTGCTTGAAGATGAGACCAAATCGCTGGACCAACAGAAAAGATTTTCTGATAAGATTGGAGATATGAATAAAATCTCTTGCATAACAAAAAAGATATTCTGATAATATCTCTTTTGAATCTCTAGATTTTAACAATATCCATTTGATTCTTCAAGCTAACCAAATTGATTTTTTAAAATCCGATTTTAAACCGTATTTATTTGGCTTTTATTTTCACTTAACCAAATAGATCCAATTAAATCAGAATATAACTGGTTTTTTATTGATCTTATCTTCTCTCCCTTCATTAAAACAAACCTATAAAATAAGACATTATTGTAGCACCCCGTTCCCAGGATACGTACTTTGATACGTATCCCAAATTTTTTTTCAATCATATTGTTCAATTTTTTTCCAGTATGTGTTTTGGGTTGTGATTGCTTATATTATTGTGTATCGATCTGGATTCTCAGATCTAGAGTAAGCCCTGACCTGGACCGGGAACCCGATACCAGCCAGTAGCCCGATTTGACTTTTTGGTAGTCCGATTTGACTGATTTCAGTTTCAGAGACTGTTTTCTAATATTTTAAATTTTTCATTATTTTCTAGAATTTTTGAAATTTTCTGAAAAATCTCCAAAACGGTGTCGGTCGGCATCGCTGACTGATTCCCAGATTTTTAGTTTTCAAACGGGTTTAAATTTTCAGAAACAGCTTTCATAGTACTTCTTAGAATTTCATTTTCTATCTAAATACATTTTTTGAAATTTTTCTAAAATTATCAGAATTTGACCGATTCTGGTATCGGCCGGTATCGCCGGAAGATTCCAGAATTTTTAATTTGAAAAGTAAATTAAATTTCTCGAATCAGATTTCACTTTGTATCTTAGAATAATATTTTCTATTTTTGAGAATTTTTCGGAACGTTTCTGAAACAGTCAAATTTTCGCCTTATTAAAATAATAATATTTTTACCGACGATTTCTTTTCTTACTTTTTCCTTCTCTATTCCTTACTTTGTACTTTCAGAAATTATAATAAATAAATTATTTAATAAATAAAATTTTATACTATTTTATTTTCTTTTTCTTATATTTTTTCTTTTCTTTAAATTTCTTTCTTTTTCTTTCTTTTCTTTTCCCCCCATTGACTTTTTCCCCCTGCTCCCTGCCAGCCGCCCGCCGCCTGCAAGCAGCTACCGCAGCCTCCCCCCTATCCCATTTCCATCATCACTTCCTTCTCCCTTGTCTATTAACCCTCCAATTTTCTTTTTCCTTTTCATTTCAAAATCCAAAATCAATTCATCTCCTTCAACAAAACCAAAAATAAAACCCACTCCTTCAACTCACGCACCCTCTCCACGGCCGCCGCCTCCACCATCACCACTGCCACCACCGGCCGTCCCTAGGCCGGCCATCCCCTCCCCCACACCTTCTCTCCACTTCTCCACTCCATCAACCTCAAAAACTCCACCACCATCTCTAATTTCACCAAAAACCCACCACCATCACCATTCTTCTCCTCCAAAATTCACCATCTCCTCCACCAAATTCTCCACTCCAACCACCCAACATCATCTCCTCCTCCTCTAACTCCCCACCACCTCCAATCACCACCACAGCCACCACCAACCACCATCATCACCTCCACCAAAACACAACTCCTCCAAACCCAACATCACCTCCCCTCCCCTTGGGGGAGGCGCGCGCGCGCGCCCAGCTCCACCGACGGCGCCGCCGCCGGCGGCCGCCGACCTCCCTCCTCCTCCTTCTCTTTCTTTCTTTCTTTCTTTCATTCAAACTTCATTCATTCCCTAAATAAACACATATTTCTCTCATTCCAAAAATACCCCTCCCCTCATTCCCTTATTACTTCCCTTAATTACAACTTTACCCCCTTCTATTTTAATTTCTATTTTCCTTTAAAAACACCATATTTTCTCTCTCTTTTTCTCTCTCTTCTTCCTACAACTTTCTCTCTCCTCTCTCTTTCCCTCTCTAATATTTATATAAATATTTTTAATTATATATTTTAATATACACTACGGGCTAGTGGATTCCTCGTGCGGATCGCCGATTTCCCAGATTTTTAACCGGTATTTCACCCCGGTTTCAGGCGAGTGCTTATTATTAATTTAAAAATAATTACACATGTATTTATAACATGATATTGACATGTGAATATTTTAATATGCCTAATACTTGCTATGGTAATTTTTAGTACATAATTGCCATGCTATATTTAATACCGGTATTTGCCATGCTATATTTGACACCGGTATTTGCCATGCTATATTTGACACCGGTATTTGCCATGCTATATTTGACACCGGTATTTGCCATGTTATATTTGACACCGGTATTTGCCATGCTATATTTGACACCGGTAATTGCCATGCTATATTTGACACCGATATTCGCCATGCTACACTTGACTCGTGACATCTGACACCGGCACTCAGTATTTACACCGACAATTGGCATGTTACACTGGTATGACTCCGGCACTTGGTATTTACACCGGCACTCAATATGTAGACCCGGTACTTGATATATGTCATACTTGACACCTGCACCTGACACACGGTATATAATATGCTTTCATGTGGTACAAATACCTTGACTTGACATCGTGACTCTTGACCGGACACTACCTCCCTGTATTATATGACATATTCATGACTATCACTTTTACGGGGACTTGGCATGACTATTATATTATTACCAGATATTTGGTACTCCTGAACCCCTGAAATAGGGAGGCTCCTGACATCACTCCTGATATTATACTCCTGTTGATCCCCGTAATAGGATAACCATGAATATAAATTGCTATGAATACTCTGTGGACATTATCACCGGACAAATTATAATAATTAGACAACTTACACCGGGATGGGGGAAACTGATGAGTACCGATATAGTCTCCATGTTTATGATGGTCTTATAGTGTCGCCATATACTTGGATTCGACCTGGAGGCCACCAGGCGTTTCTGTGGGGTGTACTGGCACCCCTACTCCCTTGCCTGCCGGTTGTACCATAAGCCCCTGGGCCTATTCCTGTGGGAGCGGTGACATCCTATTCCTGTTCGGGTGTACAATAAGTCCCGGTACCTAACGGTACGTTCCGGCTCAGTACCGGATACTCCTTGACCGTTGTCCCGGGCATGTACGGGACCCATTCTAAACATGGTTCGTCGTTCCCCATCAGTTTCCAATAACTTACTCCTCGGTCTGTATGCTGAGGTATGTGGGATGGGACACATACCGATGTATACAAATCAGATGAGTCTTAATAATTAATAATAACATGCTCCTGATATATAACTAGCTATACTCTTGGTTTATACGGCTCACCACTTAGACATGTGCTATCTTGTTGGATTATTTGATTGCTTCCATACTATTTCATTATTATGTTATTGTGAAGGTAAAGTCAGATTATATAAACTCAGACTACAGTGACGTGAGGTATAGGGTATATATATGAGGGTTTCCTTGTTTGGATTATTCCTTCGACGTACTAATTTCACGGATCGGTAATGTGGGCTTATATAACTGATTTTCTTGTAGTTACCTTACTTACTGTCTCATTTCATGTTCATATATGCTTATATTCACGGCACACTTTTCATCTATACATGTACCTGTTATGCACGCCATTTGGCTTTATATATTTACTCGCAGGATTGCGTCTGACAACCCTGAATTCTCCTGTCCAGATCCTGGAGTCTGGACCTTGGTGGCTGGCTGGAGCTGATCAGAGTGCGCAGTGGATCCTCCCGTGGTGGTCAGAGTGTAGCAGAAGCTTGGACGTCGTCATAGCTCTTCCTCCCAGTACCTCTCATATTCGGCTCCCGAGGCCCTCTTGCTACTCGTGAGCACCTCTCTGTTTTTGTATATCCCTTCATGTATTATGTACTTTTATATTTTCTGATGATGTAACATTCCTGTAATATTGTATCATTCTCTGTGATAACCATGTACTTGCGCTAATTCTGTTGGAATGTATGTTACCATTGTGCTTCCGTCTCTGATTCTTGCCTGTACTAATACTTAGCGTATATACGTGAGGGTATTTTCGACCTACGTATATACATCGCAGTGACGTCTCCGTACTCACGGGATCGGGGCGTCACAATTACGATAAAGAATTAGCAGATTATATTATAAAATAAATGTAAAAATATAATAAAAATAATGCGAAATATGTGTACGATCATGGCTTTCTTTCTTATTCAATATGCATTCAAATCCTTTGATCATGGAAAATGAAATTTAGGATTGGCTTATTTTCTAATAAAAATCACAAAAGATTTTTGTCAATTCTTTTTCTTATTAAAAATGTTTGAGCTTCTTTGCACGCTAAAGTTTTCTTCTTCTACTTCTTTTTTTTTCCTTTTTTGATAAGAAGCACACTGAAGCTGTTATTTGGCACCGTCTCTGTAAAGATTAAAGAGCTCCCGAGTGCACAGTTCATTTCTATGATTCTATTAAGACTTGTCATTTTCATTGAATATAATTGTTCCCGGTGCTCCTCTAACAAATGTTACAAATCTGAACACTTTGTCTCCTGCTCTTCTTCATTGTCCAACATCACAACATCCAAATTGTTGCTGAATAATCTGCTACTGCTGCAAATTTGTGCCAACTGCTTCTACAATCAGACAGCAGTCCATGGCCGATTGTCTTGAGAAAATTGCCCTGCAAGGGTTAAAAATAAAATAAAATAAGAATACATCTTCCCTTATATGGGAAATAAGTCCTTTCTATAATCTTGGCCAACTCTTAATTTGCCTCTACTCAATGCAGGAACAGGAAAAGAAGACGGACAGAAAAGAACTGATAAATGAGAGCGATACAGCAAAAACAATATCAGAGCCATCATCGTGTTGCACCAAATCAAGCTAATTAAAACTTTTGATGTTTATATAAATACCCTGATCAACCAAATGCCAAGGGCTAAAGAAAATACAATTGATGGGCTGTTTTTTAAAAGAGCAGCAAAAGGAATACATTACAACGTTTCCAATTTAGGGCATTGCATCCATTCATCTAGTTTGGAAGATGTTTTGGATCATTTTAGCGGAGGAATTTTTTGCTGCATCTCAGAAATCTCTTTGGATTTACGACACCATCCAAGGTCTCCCAAATTCTCATCAGCTTGTTCTACTGTCTTTGCCTACTGTCTCGATCCCCAGCATGCCAAAAGTTTCTCTCTCTCTCTCTCTTTTTTTTTTTTCCCTTCCTTTTTTGAAGGCTATTATCGCTTTGTGGGCCTTCGGCTCTTGCTTGGGCTCTTAAGGAAAATGAGGTAAAAATGAGAGAGAGGAATGAAGAAGAAAAGGAATGTGGGCTTTTTAGTTTGGGCTTGTATTAAAATGATATGATAACAATAGGTGGAAATAATAATAATAATATGCAATAAATATAACATATTAATGAAAATCATAATATTTAATGGTGATAGCAATTAATAAGAACTAATAATAATGACCCACATAAGATAATAAGTAAATAATTATAAAATATTTATGTGCACATTAAAATAGTATTATTTATTATTCAAACTTGTATTTCAAAGTGGAGATATTACATAGTCTGTTTCACAATAATTGGTATCAGAGCATACAGATTGTTATTCAACAATTGGTATCAGAGTATACATATTGTTATTTCAACACTCTCAACGCGCATTGCGCAAGCTGGAAAGAACCTGATGCGGGAAGCAAGGAAAACGAATAGCGTCGGCTAGATCTCGTTCTAGCACCTATGAACCCTGAGGAACTTTCAGGTAGAAAAGTAATCAAATCCACGAATACAATCACTCGAATCCACGTGCTAAGATAAGCAACTCGAATCCACGAGCAATTTAGAGAGGAACCCAAAGTTTATTAATCAAAATCCGTTGATAAAAATAAAGAGTACAAGAGGCCTATTTATAGGCTTACAATAAATCATATTTTATCTATGAAAACTCAATTCAAAATAAAGGAAAAAATTTAAAAATAAAGAAAGAGAAAAATCTTTTGAAATACAAATTTGAAACTCAAAACAAAATCCTAATCAGAATTAGAAACCTAATACGTAATAGGGTTGTGCTGTCGACAACCAAGAAGGAAACTGACAGACCCTAACTTCTCGGGAAAAGCCTGTCGACAGTCCAAAAGAAGGGTTGTGGATAGGTCAAGTTATTTTGACATGCTGTTTGTCTTGCCTTATTTTTGGTCTCCTACATTGTTGGGAGAGAGGAGATAAAAGAGATAAAATGAATCAGAAGTGTTTGTTAAACTCATAAGGAAGATAGCGCAGAGATTGAAAGTCAAAGGAAGAAAGAACGGTGCTTGCTTTAACGAATCAATTGAGAAGATGGCTGGAGATAGTACATCAACGGTGAAATTCGTGAATCCACATCCATTGAGGATTGATGGGGTGAAGTTCGATGGCGGAACAACTTCGGTATGTGGGATGTAAGGTGATGGATGCATTGACGGCATCAAATCTCGAAGACACTTTACGGTTGGAGAAAAAGCGCGATTCTACTACTGAAGAAGATTGGGACAAGATGAACAGAACGGCGTGTAGCTTGATCAGGTCTTGTTTGACATAAGATATCAAGTATCATGTATTGCATGAAACATCTGTGAGGCAGCTGTGAGAAATCCTGTAGGAAAAGTATCTGACGAAAGGTGTCGAATCGCGGTTGCAGTTGAAGATGAGACTTTATCGTTTTCAGATGAAGAGGGAATCTCCATAAATGAACATACGAATAGCTACACAAAGTTTCTTACAGACCTAGTTAATGTGGATGTGGAGATCGATGAAGAAGATAAGACAGTAATTCTATTGAATTCTCTTCTTGAAGAAGAGTATGAGACCTTTACTCTTACATTGATCAATGGTAGAAAATATCTTAACTACAGTGAGGTGTTTACTGCTCTTGTGAGTTATGAAGTAAGGAGACAGGACAGACTGTCTTCTTCAGGGAGCACAACAACAGAGGCATTGACGGTAAGAGACAAGAGTTCTAATCGGAAAGGCAGAAGTGATCAGGGAAGAGCGAAGTCCAGATCAGACTTCAGAGATCTGAAGAGGAATCAGTGCGCCTTATGCAAGGAGATAGGGCACTGGAAGGTTGATTGTCCGAAGGCCAAACGAAAGAAGAAGGAGTCAATGACCGAGGCAAATCTCGCACAGGTGGTCAATACTCATGACAGTACTTCACAGGCGGATGGATCAGACTCAGACTCATCGGTTTTCTCTATCTCTGTTACTACTCCTACTGTTAGTTACTCAGATAATTTTGAGTGGATCTTAGATATAAGAGCTGCGTATCATGTATATCCGAATAGGGACTAGTTTTTTAGTTTTGAGAAGCTAGATGGATACTTCACTATCATGGGTGATAATCATCCGTATAATGTGGAAGGGATAGGTACAGTCCGTATTAAGATATTTGATGGGATAGTATGAGAATTGAAGGAAGTGAGGTATGTAACTCAACTCAAAAGGAATCTTATCTCGGTTGGTGCTTTGGAAACGTTGGGTCTTATGATATCCATACGAGATGGTGTTCTCAAAATGACCAAAGGCTTAATCATGATTATGAAGGGCGTCTGTCGAACAATCTCTACTACTTGAAGGGTAGTACAATTACAGGTCAGGTGGAGATTTCTATTTTTTCAGATGATGTTTGCACACAGGTCTGGCAAATGATGGCCGGACACGGAAGTGAGAAGTCTTTGCAAGCTCCAGCAAAGAAGGGATCATTGGAAGGTGCATCTACCTGCTATGGAATTGGGTGAACACAACGTTTTGGACAAGAAGAAGGTGAAATTTGACACTACTGGTCACCACTTTGAAGGTCTTCTTGATTGTGTTCACGTATGTATTTGGGGACCTGCTAAGACTGCAAAGCTTGGAGGTCATAAGTTCTTTATCTCTTTTATTGATAATTTATCTAGGCATTGTTGGATATATCCCATGAGACAAAGGTGCGAAGGGCTAGATATGTTGGTGAAGTGGAAGGATATGATGGAGAAGCAGACTAGTAGGAAGATCAAGGAGTTACAAATTGGTAATGTTAAAAGATATAAGAACCAATTCCTACGATTTAGCCAGGACATTGGTATTGGTACTCACTTCACAGATGGAATACATGGGTTGGCTAAGGAGATAAACAGTTTCTTGCTGGAGAAGACTCGGTGTTTGTTGTCTAATGCATGATTAGACAAATCATTTTGGACTGAGGCGATTGTGTATGCTAGCCATCTCATAAATGGATTGTCATCGACTACGATAGGAGGTAAAACTCCACTGGAAGTTTGGTCTGAAAAAGCTACTCAAGATCGTGGTTTGCTGCGGGTATTTAAAAGTTCGGCCTACTTTGGTGCCAAAGATGGTAAGATGAATCCGCGAGGAAAGAATTTTGTGTTTTTGGGTGTCAAAAAAAATATGAAAGGTTACAGGTTATGGGACCTTGAAAATAAGAAGATTGTATTGAGTCAGCATGTCACGTTTAATGAGTGAGAGTTGTATTAACTTAATAATATAAAACATGTGTAATATACGTGCATGGAAAGGGTAATTTGGTCATATAATGGTCAAGTGACGACCCACCTTAATGGCCAACTAATAGAAGTTTGTTATTTGAGAATTTGTAAGATAATTCAAGATGGTTTTTGAGAATTTTAAAACTGATGGTAATTTTTTTGGAAACCCATATAAATTTATGGTAATATCGAAAAATTTAGCTAAAAAATAAATGTGTTACTTTATTATAAGTTGTTTGTGGCACATACAATTTCATGTTATAAGTAACATTGCTATATTTATGTCATGTGGAAAGGTTCCTCACTTAATTTACAACTTGTAAACGAAAAGGTTGTTAAATTTGATCATAAACTTGGAATTTACTAGTGGTTTATATTATTATATATTATTTATTATTATTTTGTTGTCGTTGTTGTTGGACATTTGCTACTACTAGTGAGATGAATATTAGATATGAAACTTAAGGGGCAGTTCGTAGTTCATTAAAATATGCTCTGCAACACACGCCAACCAAACAATAGAAGCACATCGGATATTTTCATCAAAACATTAATTATAATGCTGAAATAAATTTAATAAAAATTGCGCAATTTTTTGAATAATTCTTTTTCCAAATTTAATTCCAAAATAGAACACTCTCAAATTCATTTTCAAAAACTGACCTCTGACAATGTAGCTCGGCGTCACATAAGCGCTGGGACATTTCGTCCCGCCAGCGTAGGACGCTCTAGTGGCGCATATCTGTCATTTTTTGGTCCAGAGTTAACAAACCCGAACCAACTGTTCTATTTTTTGAGCTTTCTTGGTGCAGGATTCACAATCCCACACTAAGAGTAAAGCTCAATTTTGAGATTTATTCTTGATCTGAGATTATCAACTTCGAATAAAAATTGAAAATGCGAAATCGATTTTGGAAGGGCATTTTTTCGACCCATATGGTTAATTTCAATGGAATTTGATGGTGGGCCTTTTTTAGATGGTCAGGAGGCGCAACGGATTCATGGGCCTGCTTCGACTCTCTAGCAAGGATCTAACTGAGTGACATGACTGACTCTTCCACTGCTACATAAGCCACCCGCCTCTTTTCCGATTCTATTTCTATAGAAGTGAATAGATCTTCGTGATTCAATTGATTTGATTCTCATTCTCACCCTCAGGTCAGGAGATACCTTGAGAATAGTAAACAATGAAAGCAGAATCTTATTAATAAGAAGGCTTTCTCCCGTCTTTTCCCATGTCCCATGGTAGGCTAAGCACCACGCGACACTTGTGCTCTCCAAAGTGAAGGTCTGACTCTTTTTTTCTTTGTGTTTCAATTCAGCTTTATTGTGTTTTCATTCAATTAATGTTATTTTTTTTTTCTTTTAAGAGAAATGAATGGTGGTTTTTTTTCACTTAATTAGTGACTAACTGTTACGACAGCGTGTACGTTCTTGCGTATAAACAGATCCCATATTTCTTCTTTCTTTTGGAATTGGGCACACAGCACCGTCGTTCCTTCCTGTTGAGCCATGAAGCATGGATATTTCAGTTGAGGAATCACGCTTGCTTGCAGAGGTATACATCGATCAATCAAACAAGTCATGTGACATGTCTAACTTTCAAAGAATAGTCCCTGGGAGCTGTATGATAAACATTAACTAAGTTTATCTTTGATGTCACATTTCTGCTCTTTGTTTAGGATTGACAACTTTAAATTAAGAATAAACCTCAAAATTGAGCTTTACTGTAGGCTCGAGGTTGCCAACCCCCAGCGAGCTTTCAAAGCTAAAAGAACAAAAAAATATTTAGTGAGAGAAAATGTCCCAGTGGCTATGTAGTTTCGAGCTCACCTGTCAGAAGTCTTTTTGAAAATAAATCTGTGAGAAATCTGTTTTTCAAATTAAATTTGTGTTGGAATTGAAGAATATAAAGGTGAATCTTCGAGTTGAATTATGGCGAGATCCGTTGATCGAATCAACCGGATGATGGTTGGAGTGTGTTCTCCTTCCATTGGTGATGAACGTGGTATATTCACATGTTCAATTCCGACTTCGAATGAATGAGATATTCAAGTCCAAAGATTGCCTAATTCAAAGCCAAATGGGACTAAAGGTAGCTAAAAGCATTTAGTCCCACATTGGTCGTGGGATGGAAGCTCATGGTGTATAAATAGAGAAAATTGAGAACAAAGGGTGTGCTTTTGGGTACTTGGAGTTTTCGCGCGCGAAAAGGAGGGAACTATGCACGTACATACATACGTGCGCGCGCCGCCGCCGGTGGGGGCCGGCTCGGGCTTGGGTCTGGGTCTGGGTCTGAGTCTGAGTTCACTACCTGGCCTGGTTCTTTTTGAATCAGGTTCCAAGGACCCGCTCCTGTTGCAAACCTGTTGGATTGCCAACGGTTGCGCACCTGTTGGACTGCCAAAGGTTGCGCACCTGTTGGACAACCAAAGGTTGCGAAACAGTCCGCTCCGCGTCAACGGTTACGACTGTTGGGCTGCCAACAGACACGTCTGCTGGGTCGAAAGGGTGCAACCTTTCGTTTGGATTCAGACCTGTTGGCCCCTTTTGGAATGCTATATAAAACATTCCAAACTCTCATTCTCAACACAATCTACAACACCAAAAACACCAATCTTCTCTTCTCTCTCTAAATTCTGAACTGCAAATTAAGTTTTGTGTTCTGAATTAGGAATTAGAGTTCTGAAGTGAAGTGACTTCCAAAAAGGGAAGTGGGAAATCCGTAACTCGGTTTCCGAAGCGACTTCCAACGGAGATTCTGCAAAATTGTTCTGAAAGAGGAATCAGAAAATTCAACAGATTCTTTTATAAGAATTGTTGTCTGAATCTGGTACTTCTGAAGAAAGATATTCTTCTACCTTCCATCGTCCTCAACAGTGGGTGCTCCTCCAGAAGAGTAAAGGCAAATTTGTCCTTGTACCGCTGCTTCAACGATCCTGTGAAGATACTGGTTGACTACGGTTCGACCGTACGGTGATTTGGTAGTGCTATCCAAATACCGTGAAAGAGTGTTGTATCTTGGGAGACCAGCGTCCATTATCCCGTTAGCACTGGTGCGGGGGACGTAATGTCTTAAGGAGATTCGCTATAAGCGTACCTCATTCTAAATACTGTATAAGTGGATTAAGTCCTTTATACAGGGGATATACTTTACAGTATATCGAGACTGACTTAGATTCAGTCTAATTGGTGCTTTAACCAAGGAAGGAAATTGAAAGGTGGTTCTTAAATTAAGGAACGTTCTATTGAACGGAAAACCTCCCACCTGATATTTGCCGACCTGGCCAATTAGATTGTTGATATCTCAGTGATCTTGATTAGTTGTCAGATTGATTCTTGTTAAGCAGAATACCCAACAATCTTAAGACAATTATTAGTGAAGTTTCATACTTCTGTTCTGCTTGAACTTGCAGAAGATGTCTGAGACTAATCAAGATAGCTTTAGCAAGGCACCAAACATGCCGCTACAAGCTTTGATGCCAACTCCACTTCCTAACCCGAAGCCGGAGAAGCCAGGAAAATTTGATGGCACAGAATTCAAGAGGTGGCAACAGAAGATGCTCTTCTACTTGACCACTCTTCATCTGGCCAGATTCCTGCAAGAAGATCCACCAGAGCCTGCAACTGATGCATGGACTCAATGTGACTTTCTTTGCCGAAATTATGTTTTAAATGGACTGCATGACTCTCTTTACAATGTCTACAGTCCTATAACAACGGCAAAGAAGTTATGGGTCAGTCTTGACAAGAAGTACAAGACTGAGGATGCTGGTATCAAGAAGTTCGTCGTAGGACGATTTCTGGAGTACAAAATGGTGGATACCAAGACTGTAATCAGTCAGGTGCAAGAGTTCCAACTTATCTTGCACGAGATAGAAGCCGAAGGTATGATCCTACCTGAAACTTTTCAGGTTGCTACTATCGTGGAGAAACTCCCACCTGCGTGGAGAGATTTCAAGAACTACCTTAAGCACAAGCGAAAGGAGTTGAAGTTGGAAGATCTCATTGTGAGGCTTCGAATCGAGGAGGACAACAGAAAGTCCGAGAAAAGGAGCAGTAAGAACTCCTACGAAGCAAAAGCCAATGTGATCGAAGACTCAAAGGGGAAAGCGTCTACTTCCAAAGGCTTAAAGCGGAAGAAGACTTCCCAGGGGTACAAAGGCAAGGTCCAAGAAGGCAAGAACATGCGCTTCAAGGGAACTTGCTACATCTGCAACAAAGAGGGACATAAGGCGAATGAATGTCGCAGCCGTCTCAAACAAAACAAGAATCTTGTTGATGGTCTTTTTAAAGACAATGTTGCAGTGGTAGACAAAAAGTCCGTGTATTTGTACTCAAAGCTAATCAATAAAAGAAATTCTTCTGTTTATTTGCTTGAGTCTCCTAATTTGTGGCATGCTAGATTAGGGCATGTAAATTACAAGTTTTTAAAGAACTTGTCTAATCTGGGATATATTCCTAAACTCAACTTGGAAGAAATTCGCAAGTGTGAGGTTTGTGTTGAGGCCAAGTTGGCTAAAAATTCAGTTCACTCAATAGATCGAAATACAGAACCTTTAGGGTTAATTCATAGCGATCTATGTGACTTGAAGTTTATGCCAACTAGAGGCGGTAAAAAGTATTTTATTACTTTTATTGATGACTGTACAAGATACTGTTATGTGTATCTTTTAAACAGTAAGGATGAGGCAATAAATATGTTTACAACATATAAAGCCGAAGTTGAAAATCAACTCAACAAGAAAATCAAGATTCTAAAATCCGATAGAGGCGGAGAATATGAATCAAATGATTTTAGTGAGTTATGTGCTAGTTTTGGTATAATACATCAAACTACAGCACCATACACTCCTCAGCAGAATGGAATTGCTGAACGGAAGAACAGAACTTTGAAGGAGATGGTTAATTTCATGCTCGTAAGTTCTGGAGCTCCGCAGAACTTGTGGGGGGAAACTCTATTAACTGCAAACTATATTCTAAATAGAGTACCCCACAAGAAACTTGGTCTTATACCATTCGAGTTATGGCATGGAAGGACTCCTTCCTACCATTACCTCAAAATGTGAGGGTGCCTTGCAAAGGTGCTAGCACCATTACCTAAAAAGACTAGGTTGGGAGCAAAAACTATGGACTGCGTATTCATAGGCTATGCCTTGAATAGTAGTGCCTACAGATTTCTGGTTCATAAATTAGAAATACCAGATATTCATGTAAACATGATTATCGAATCTCGAGATGCTGTGTTCTTTGAAGACATCTTTCCGTACAAACGGGAAGCAGATAAGACTTCTGGGAAAAGAACACACGAGATGGCGTTCAGGGACGAAAGCCCCGAGGAACCAATTGTAAATGCGAAAATTGAACCAAGAAGAAATCAGAGATTTAGAATCTCAAAATCCTTTGGTCCAGATTTCATAGCATACGCTATTGAGAGCGAGCCTCAAACATTTAAAAAGGCTATGTCAACCCCAGAAGCACAAATGTGGAAAGAAGCTATAAATAGCGAAATAGAATCCATACTAAGTAATCATACTTGGGAATTGGTAAACTTGCCTCCTGGCAGTAAATCAATTGGGTGTAAGTGGATTTTCAAACGAAAATTAAAACCCGATGGATCTATCGATAAGTACAAGGTTAGATTAGTAGCCAAGGGTTATCGACAAAAAAAAGGACTTGACTACTTCGATACTTATTCACCAGTAACAAGGATAACGTCCATACGGATGTTGATTGCGATTGCAGTATTGCACAACTTAGATATCCATCAAATGGATGTCAAGACTGCATTCTTAAATGGTGAATTAAGTGAAGAGATATATATGGAGCAACCTGAAGGATTTAAAGTCAAGGGCAAGAACACAAGGTGTGTAAATTGGTAAAATCCTTATACGGTTTAAAACAGGCTCCAAAACAATGGCATGAGAAATTTGATAGTGTCATGATCAAAGATGGATTCACTATAAATGAATGCGATAAGTGTGTTTACACGAAAACAGTTGGAGATGCATGTATCATTGTTTGTCTTTATGTAGACGACATGTTGATACTTGGGACTAATATTGAGATTATTAAGTCCACTAAAAGAATGTTATCCAACAGTTTTAATATGAAGGATCTGGGGGTTGCTGATGTAATTTTAGGAATTAAAATTACTAGAACACCAGATGGAATCAGTCTATCTCAATCTCACTACGTGGATAAGATGATAGAAAGATTCAAGGATCATGGGATAAAAGAGAATACAAATCCTTTCTCCCACACGTCCACCTTCATAAGAATACAGGAACTGGAATACGCCAGTTGGAGTATTCTCAGATTATCGGAAGTCTAATGTATTTAATGAATTGCACTAGACCCGATATTGCTTACGCTGTAAGCAAGTTAAGTAGATACACTAGCAATCCTAGTGATCTACACTGGACCGCTCTACTACGAGTATTGGGTTACGTATCACATACCAAGGAATATGCCTTGAGATATGGACAGTATCCTCCTGTACTGGAAGGATACAGTGATGCTAATTGGATTGCAGATTCTGAGGAATCAAAATCAACTAGCGGATACGTATTTACTCTAGCAGGAGCAGCGGTATCATGAAAATCTTCTAAGCAAACATGTATTGCCCGTTCCACTATGGAATCGGAATTCATAGCCTTAGATAAGGCTGGAGAAGAAGCAGAATGGCTTCGACAATTCTTAGAAGATATACCATTATGGCAAAAGCCAGTGCCCGCTATATGTATACACTGCGATAATCAAGCAGCTATATTTAGGGCACAAAATGTTTTATACAACGGTAAGTTTAGACATATTCGTCGTAGACATAATACCGTGAAGCAGTTGCTCTCAAATGGAATTATCTCTATTGACTTTGTATCGTCAAAGGATAATTTAGCGGATCCGCTTACTAAAGGTTTAAGTGGAGAGCGTATAAACTGCGCATCGAGGGGAATGGGTCTAAAAGCCTAACCTTACCGAGTCAGCTTAATGGAAACCTCACTTAGCGACTGGAGATCCCACGGACTAAGTTCAAGAGGAAAAACTAGTTATGATTGACTCAGCAAGTAAGCACTTGGGAGCTTGACTCCAATCCATTCCTAAGGTGCACATAAGTGCTTTTCTACAAGTGGATTAAGGATAAGCTTAACGCTTTTAATGATGCCTATATCTTGTTACTAAACAAGTGGAGTAGAGTAGACTACTCTTAATAGGTCCATCACCTATGTGAGTATAGAGTTGGGTCGGCTCTTTGGGAATCTCTATGGAGGCTGTTATTCCCTAAAGATACTCTCTGAAACCAAGAATGTCCAGGGCCAAAACGGACACAACAGAGAACCAAAGTTGATTTGGAAAGTCACTGTGTGAAGCTTGTTGACTTGGCTTACACTAACGGCTAACAGTTCAAGACCTAGTTCACTGATTAGCCAGTAAGTCCGATAAATCTTTCGCTATGGAAGGTTCAAGACCTAATTCACCTATCCTTATGCAGTTTCTTTTCTCAAGTACCTTTCACAATAGAGTCAGTCTCTTTGTGTGTCATTTCCTTGAATCTCCATTCATTGTGGGGGATTGTTGGAATTGAAGAATATAAAGGTGAATCTTCGAGTTGAATTATGGCGAGATCCGTTGATCGAATCAACCGGATGATGGTTGGAGTGTGTTCTCCTTCCATTGGTGATGAACGTGGTATATTCACATGTTCAATTCCGACTTCGAATGAATGAGATATTCAAGTCCAAAGATTGCCTAATTCAAAGCCAAATGGGACTAAAGGTAGCTAAAAGCATTTAGTCCCACATTGGTCGTGGGATGGAAGCTCATGGTGTATAAATAGAGAAATTGAGAACAAAGGGTGTGCCCTTTGGATACTTGGAGTTTTCGCGCGCGAAAAGGAGGGAACTATGCACGTACATACGTGCGCGCGCGCGCGCGCCGCCGCTGGCAGCGGCCGGCTCAGGCTCGGGCTTGGGCTTGGGTCTGGGTCTGGGTCTGGGTCTGAGTTCACTACCTGGCCTGGTTCTTTTTGAATCAGGTTCCAAGGACCCGCTCCTGTTGCAAACCTGTTGGATTGCCAAAGGTTGCGCACCTGTTGAACAACCAAAGGTTGCGAAACAGTCCGCTCCGCGTCAACGGTTGCGACTGTTGGGCTGCCAACAGACACGTCTGCTGGGTCGAAAGGGTGCAACCTTTCGTTTGGATTCAGACCTGTTGGCCCCTTTTGGAATGCTATATAAAGCATTCCAAACTCTCATTCTCAACACAATCTACAACACCAAAAACACCAATCTTCTCTTCTCTCTCTAAATTCTGAACTGCAAATTAAGTTTTGTGTTCTGAATTAGGAAGTAGAGTTCTGAAGTGAAGTGACTTCCAAAAAGGGAAGTGGGAAATCCGTAACTCGGTTTCCGAAGCGACTTCCAACGGAGATTCTGCAAAATTGTTCTGAAAGAGGAATCAGAAAATTCAACAGATTCTTTTATAAGAATTGTTGTCTGAATCTGGTACTTCTGAAGAAAGATATTCTTCTACCTTCCATCGTCCTCAACAGTGGGTGCTCCTCCAGAAGAGTAAAGGCAAATATTCGTTTGAAATTTGTCCTTGTACCGCTGCTTCAACGATCCTGTGAAGGTACTGGTTGACTACGGTTCGACCGTACGGTGATTTGGTAGTGCTATCCAAATACCGTGAAAGAGTGTTGTATCTTGGGAGACCAGCGTCCATTATCCCGTTAGCACCGGTGCGGGGGACGTAATTGTCTTAAGGAGATTCGCTATAAGCGTACCTCACTCTAAATACTGTATAAGTGGATTAAGTCCTTTATACAGGGGATATACTTTACAGTATATCGAGACTGAATTAGATTCAGTCTAATTGGTGCTTTAACCAAGGAAGGAAATTGAAAGGTGGTTCTTAAATTAAGGAACGTTCTATTGAACGGAAAACCTCCCACCTGATATTTGCCGACCTGGCCAATTAGATTGTTGATATCTCAGTGATCTTGATTAGTTGTCAGATTGATTCTTGTTAAGCAGAATACCCAACAATTTGATGAAACGATTTAATCAAAAAAATTGCCAAAAAAAGAAACAACAAAAGTAAGTAATGTAAAGGGGCCGCCAACGGTCTGAAGCGCGTCCGGAAATCTTCGAGGCACTCGGTTCAATCTGCAGTCTCCCAATTCGAATCCTGCAAAAAAAAAAAAAAAAAGCTAAAATGACAGGTAATAAGTTAAAGCAGAGGATTTGCAGAGAGTAAGGATGGTCATTAAAATATTTGGAGGCAGGCCAGCAAAGAAAGCTTGATTTCTTTTATTTGCCCCTTCTCCATTTTCCCCACAGCAGCAATAATCACTGCGCTGTATCAAGATCATATTGCCAGGTACCAATCTCAATCTCCTTGTCAAGAATCATTTCAGTTTATTTCTTTCTCTTTTTCTTTTTGTTTTTTCCCCCGTTCAAAGGGGTTGAAGTTTGTTGGGTTTCTTTCCATTTGAGATATTCCGTCCAATGAAATTTGTTTGATCTTTGAAATTATCTGCAGCAGGGAAAGTATAATGTCTTTTGCTTCGTCTAATCCATGGACAGTCTTTTTCTTTCTGGAATTTGGGGTTTTTTTTTTCCCTGTTTTTCTCTTTCTTCATTTTTTTTTTAGATAAAGTGCGTAGGAATTCATCTCTTTAGGCTTCCTTATGTGCATCTCATCTATCATATAGATTTATTGTTCTTGTTATTCTAAATAAATGTTCTTTTTTTCTTTTTTTTTCTTTTTTTTTTTTTTGTGGGAGGGGGAGATGGGAGAAGAAAAGATATATCTCCTGTGTAGTTAATTGAGAGATTAATGAAACAAGAAGTCGATAAGTTCAGAACAAAAGGAAGCAAATACTTTTTGAATCCCCGAGTTGCCAGAAATGGAATTTCTTCCAAGAGCATTCATGTGAATTTAAACAGATAAGAGGTTAATATTTATTCTTAGTTAAAAAGATTGCAAACTCAAGTGCAACTCTTGACTCTTGGCACTTTTGCCTTACCAACTCCTTTTCATAAACAAAGATTATAATTTCAAAGCCTTTGATACCCATGGGGTTGACATAAGCGATGACTTCGCCTTTGTTGGGTCTAAAGCATCTTTATCTTGATATAGCTTAAACTAGTTTTTGCTAACTTTGTTTTAATACATGTTTTTCTTCTAAGAAATAGATTTCTCCCTTGCTATTGAAAGAGGTTTCTTGGTAACATAACATGGGTAGTTCATCCTATATATAAATGTCGTCACTAGTTCTTGCTGGCATATTTCAGTATTCTGATGTGCTTTATCATTAAGTGGATAATGGTTTTCTCTTTGCTTGAGTATTTTACAGTGCCTCTACCCTTATCTAGGCATATTATTAAAGACCCTGCCGCTATACCAAAAATCCGAAAATGAGGTGAGGGTTGAGAGTATTATATTTATATTCTAACATGCTCTCGCAAGTCGAGCGCTCTTTAATTGGTCGAAACATAGGCTTTTGCACAATGGTATTTTTGTTTTTAAATCCACTTTTAAATACGTGCCCAATGAGAATTGAATTTGGGTTGCGCTGATACCATATTGTAATATCCATATTCAATAATACTTGATTTAATATTAAATGATAGTATCTCAGAACAAATACCAAACGATAATACTAATGCTTAATAACGGTTAAAAGTGCATAAAAAATTGGGAGAGAAAGATATGAGTTTTATGACTTATTTTGGTCTATATATAGAGATCAATACAAAGTACATCCTATGGACTAAATACTAAACCAACATAGAATACCTCTCAACACTCCCCCTCAAGCTGGAGCATATATATCATACATATGTAGCTTATCACAAATTAAGTCTACCCTTATTCTACCAAGTGGTTTAGCAAGAAGATCTGCTAACTGGTGTCCTGATGTTACATGTTTCGCCACAGTGATCTTTTCCTCAAGCTTCTTACGAACTGTATGATAATCAACCTCAATGTGTTTGGTTCTCTCATGGAACACAGTATTTCAACAATGTGTATTGTTGTCTTATTGTCGCCATATAGTCTCATGGGACACTCTGAGGGAAACCAATCTCTGTCAATAAATCTCTAATCCAGATTAGCTCTAATATCATATTTGCCATCGTCATGTATTCCTACTCTGCACTGGACTGAGAGACCACACTTTACTTCTTTCTTTTTCATGACACATGATTTCATTCAAGAAAGACACAATATCCTGTGGTCGATATCCTGTCAGAAAGACACAACCTGTGGTCAATCTCTTGTCAAAAACTGACTCAATACGCTGACTCCAGATGTGATGTCCGGTCTGGTCACTGTCAGGTAGTTCAGTTTTTCCACCAATCTCCTGTACCTCCCAGCATTCTCAAGAAGCTCCTCCTTATCTGGTAGCAGTTTCGTGTTCATATCTATCAGAGAATCATACTAGTGCATCCTATCATCCCAGTCTCCAAAAGCAAGTCAACTACATACTTTTTGTGATATAAGAATGCGCTTTTTGGACCTGGCCATCTCAATGCCTAAGAAATACTTTAGGGATTCAAGATCCTTGTTCTGAAAGTGCTTCTGTAAGTACTATTTCAGGCCATCAATTCCTCAGTATCATCTCCTGTAATCACAATAGCATCCACATACACAATTAGTAGGATTCTCTTTCTCATATTGTATCCATCAAAAAACAGAGTAATCTTTCTTTG
The DNA here is from genome assembly GCA_038442645.1 of Agave tequilana. Taxonomy (NCBI): domain Eukaryota; kingdom Viridiplantae; phylum Streptophyta; class Magnoliopsida; order Asparagales; family Asparagaceae; genus Agave; species Agave tequilana. Next base: position 55,165 of record JAVJIF010001652.1, on the reverse strand, counting down.
CACGATAGAGATCAAACTTCTAAATCACTAATGCAAAGCGTCCAAATTAGGCTCTCAGATATTGTTTTAAACTGTAGAGTGACTTCTTCAACCTGCAAGCCTTCTTCGCACACTCTCCCTGAGCAACAAAGCATGATGGCTGCTCCATGTAAACCTCCTCATTAAGAATACCATTGAGAAATGCATTTATGATGTCCAACTGATGAAATGGCCAGTGGTTTGTCACTACCAATAACACAAGAATCTGCACAGTTGTCATTTTCGTGATCGGGGAGAAGGTATCTACATAATCCAACCCATACACATGTGAGTATCTTTTGGTAACCAATCTCGCCTTTAAAGAGTCAGAGATTCATCAGGATTTAGCTTGACAGTATAAACCCACTTGCACCAAATGACTTTCTTTCCTGGTAGAAGTGTGACCAACTTTCAAGTCTCATTTTGCTATAAGACCGTCAATTTCTTCTGCATCGCCTGAGTCCATCTTGAAATAAATAATATTTTTTGACATATTCTTGGGAATCGAGCATGAGTCTAAAAAGAAATAAATGAACAAAAGGTAGATGATAAATGAGAATAAGAAACAAAATTGGAAAGAGGGTGCTAAGTACAAGTATGTTTGTCTTTTCGAAGTGCAATGAGAAGATCATCAGTAGTAAAAGTACCCACTAGTTGAGTAGCGACAGTCTCACTTGATTCTTGCGCAAGCCATGGTACTAAGGCTGGCGCTGGCATAAAAGCAGGACTTGTTCGTCATGTATATATCTAAATCGAATCCTGAAATCGAAATATATCTTTACCAATCACATTTCAGACATGGACTCACCACTATTGAGTAATGTCTCTCAATAGAACAAGTAATCATAGCATCTTCTGATGAAGAAGAAGGAGACGTGAAAATTTCAGGTTTAGACTCAAAAAAGGTTACATCTGCAGTGAAGATATATCAGTCTATAGATGGATAAAAACATTTATAACTTTTTTGAGTTCTAAAGTAGCCAAGAAAAATCATTCTAAGAGACCTAGATTCAAGTTTTTTCTTATGATGACTATTATTATGCACAAAACAGAATGACCCAAAAATTTTGAGAGGCAAAAGGAGCAAATCAATATCAGGATATAGGATGGAATATGGAATTTTATATTATAATATAGAGAATGACATTCGATTTATCATGTAACAAGCAGTCAAAATGACTTCACCCAAAAATTCTTTAGGTCCCTGTCTATGAAATAAAATAGTCCTAATAATGTCAAGAAAGTGTCTATTCTTACGTTCAGCTATCTCATTCTGCTGAGGTGTGTTAATACAAGAGGATTGATGCATGATTTTATTTTATTTCAAAAACTGTCTAAAGTTGTTCAGATATTCTTTAACATTATTAGATCTCAAAATTTTAATGGTAAAATTAAAATAATTCTTTATTTCTGAATAAAAGACCTGAAATGTGGGAAACACTTCAAAATGAAATTTTAGCAGATATAAATCCATGTGACCCTAGAATAATTTTCCACAAAGCTAAAAAATACCTAAATCTCAATTTTGAAGATAGTGGACATAGACCTATACATCAGAATGTACTAAAATAGATGGCTTTTCAGCCCTCTTATTGACCCGGCTAGGATAAGACATACGATGGTGTTTTTTTAGTTGACAAGACTCACATTCTATAGACGAAATCTGACTTAAATCAGGAACAGGAAGTTTTAATGCAAATAAAGAACGATGACCTAACCGACAGTGGTAGTCCAGTGCTGATGAAGTGCTGATGCAAGCCACCTGATCGAATGTCAACTCTATCTCATACAGTTCGTTCCGTTCACGTCTTGTGCCAATCACCTTTCCCATCCCTAACTCCTGAAATACACAATTTGTTAGAAAAATATCACTGTACAATTTAAAATTTTAGCAATCTTACTTATTGATAATAAGTTGAAAGGAAAACAAGGCTAACAGAAAATAAATGATAAAAGAAAAGTACAAGAGGTAGCAGCAGTGGCAATCCCTGGATGGGTGTGCGAGAGCCATCTGCTAATATTACAGAGTTAGATGTGGGAGTAAAAAAGGACTAATATCTCAGTTTTCAGTCATGAGATTAGTCGCTCCTGAATCTATAATCTAAGTATGTAACTTAGACGATGTAAGAAAAGATATAGGAGTACCTATTTGAGTTAGAGTGGTAGAGAGATAAGGATACTCGCCTGGACTCTTGCGATACTGCTGTCATTGCCAGGTCCTCCAGAATCAATTCACAGCCGGCATTCACGAGCAAAATGATCAGGTCACTACATTTATAACACTTCAAGTCAGAATCGCCTCCTCCACAATCACGATCACTACGGTCACCATCAGCTTTAGAGTCATGAGAAAGCTTAATCCTCTAGTTGTGTTTATATTCAAGTCACAAATTACATCTTGAGCATCTCTACTGTCATTAAAGGCAATGAAGACAACACAGTGGCTTTCTTGCAATTCAAAATACGTCTTATAACTTTATATGTTTGAAACTTATCCTCAAGCTCCTGCTCAGAGACACAGGCATCTGAATTGCCAACATAAACATAAGACATGACTGACAACAGTCCTTGTGAAGTTTGTAGATGTGAAGTTCTAGCTTCATGGTTTCAACATTTCGAGAATTGTTCGAATCAGGCTCCGAAAACCTGAGATATGGCCAGAAAATCAAACCCAAACTGTTAAACAGTATGTTAGGCACTTAACGGGTCTGTAATAAATTTTCTATACCAAAACACCCACCAATATCAGCACATGATTCATCTTTAGCTCTGGTCGCCCCTGAGTCGGCTCGTTCTGAGCAGTCGACTCGGTCTGATCCGTCGGTTTGGGGTCAGCTCAGTCTGAGCTGTCAGCTTTGTTGGAGCCATCTGCTCGTGTCGGCTCAGGTTGGTGCCGACGGCTTAAGTAGAATCGGTCGGGTTGACTGCTGGTCGGGTTCAATATGGAACCAAATTTAACTTCCCCAATCAAACCTGCTACAGTGTTGCGAGGGAGATAAGGGCACAAAGACGGCGGCGGCGGGAGCAGATCATTGACGAGGACAGGGACTGCGAACATCCGGACGGTGAGGCACGAGCGATGACGGAAGATGCAAACTTCAACGACAGCGACAAAAGGCGACGATGAGCGATGACGAAGGCGACAGATGATGAAGACGACAGTGATAGACGACGAAGACGACGACGAGGATGAAGATGACGACGACAGAAGATGAAGACGACGACGATAGTGCGATGAATGGCTGGAGATGAGGCGATCGTGGCGGTAGCGGGTGTCTGGAGAAGTAGACTTAGGGTTAGGGTTTTGGGTAGGGTTTGGAGAAGACGAACATGATTTTTTTGAATTGAGATTAGGACTTTGAGATTTGGGGGATTTTTGAGTGGCTCTGATACTATGTTAAAAGTGCATGAGAGATTATGAGGGAAAGATATGACTTTTATGACTCTGGTCTTTACAGTATAGAGTACATCCTGCCCCACAGGCAATGTGAGATTAAATACTAAATCAATTCATATAATACCTCTCAACAATAACAATTATATATTAATAACAACAACAATAATAATATTAATTAATAACAACCAATAATAATAACCCACACCAGATAAAAATTAATCTCTTTATAACAAATAATATATATAATAATAGAAAAATAATTCATAATACAATTAATTACAAAAATTGATAGTAGTAATAATAATAAATAATAATATGAGCCTAAAGCCTAGGCCCCCTTTCCTTTTTTTTCTCATTTTTCACTTTAACCTGAACCCAGGCCCGCATCGCTCTTCCTTTTCCTTCTCATTTCTCTTTAGCCAAGGCCTAAAGCCTAGACCTACTAATCCTTAAGCCCTACAAAAAAGGATAAAAAGGTTCACTGCTGGGGATCAAACCCGATCCCAGCGCCAGGATCCAGAACTCTCATCGTTGTGCCGCATTGGCGTGCCGTATAAAGAGCAACGAAATATATTTTAAATCTTCTACAAAAACACTTCAGCTTCCACCTGAAAATAGTTTTCTATTGATTGCATGATTTATTCAGCTGATTAAAACCTCAAATTAATATTTCAAACTTGACCCCTGAGCTTCTCTCATGTCTTAGTAATGGCCATAATTTATTTGAGAATTTTAGTGTTTAAATTATAGGTCATTCTACTTTTGCAAAAACCTAGAAAAATTCTAATCCTCTCACCATTTCTCCTTCCACCATTCTCAAATCCACTCTAAACGAGATCATCACCATGCTGGACGTGAGGAGAAAAAGCTCAGACTGAGGAAAAGCGATTTTGGTGAGTGATTTTGTACTTTTCAAGTTTTGATTTCACTTAGGCATTTCATTAAACACCTAGAGCACATTAACTGAACAAAACTTTAGCGAAAAACCTAATAAAATACTTAAAAACATCGAAATCCCAATCATGTAATTAATATGAATTTTAGAATTATTTTACATAAAAAATCACCCCAAAATTATGAGCATCTACTCTCGGCCAAGCAAAGTCTGTGGCCGAGGCAATTGCTCGGCTAACAAGCCAGCTTGCCATGAGAATTGCTTGGTCAGCACGCTGTCTGGGCGAGGCCAGCTCTCTGCCAGACCCTGTGCAGACCAGCAGATCTTAGGTTTGTGCAGAGCACAGAACCTGACCTGCTTGCAAAGACCCATAGACAATCGGGTCTGTGCAGAATACATATCCGACCCGACCCGAACTCTTACACAAATTAATTAAATAAAATTAAATTCAAACAAAAAATAAGAAAAAATATTGTAGCAGCTGCAGAAAATACTATAGCAGTAATAGACAATACTGTAACAACATGACCCATTACTATAGCAGACCCCTTAATAGTCCAGACCCCTTAATAGTCCAGAGCCGTTAGTGTAGCACCATGTCTGTTACTGTAGAATCTAGACCCGCAAAGGGAATTCAAATGATTTTAGGCTTATTTAAATTCAAAAATTAGGGAATTCTATAAAACCACAAATTGCATTTTTAAACCTATAAAAATATTTTGGTAGCCAAAATTACTTAGAATAATCTAAATTAAAGTATTCTTTAAATGATTACAATAATTTTCTAAATTTAATTAAATTGAATGTAGATTCATAAAATAACCAACTAATTCGATATCTAGATGCGTGACAAACTTAGGTGTTTGTTTTTATCCCTTTAAATAAATTATGATTCATTGTGATGAATGAATTTGTTTTTGAAATTTATTTATTTAAATGTTTAGCTATTTAAACTGCTTATAATTTTTTAGCACTACGAAATTGCAAATATTCGTTATTTAATTTTGTGCAAATGATTAAATATTTTACTCTGAAATTATTCAGTTTGTGCCTACACAACGCCAGTATGGATATATTTTAAGTGAATAGTTGTTTATTTTCAGAAATTGAATTGTTTGAATTATTGATTGTTTGTTCTTTAGAAAAATACTTAATAATAACCATAATTAGTGAAAAATTCAAGAAAATCAGAATATTAATTTTGAACATTTTGTATTTTAATTGAAAATTTGACAATACTAGCACTAGTTAGAAATGTGTGGAACTAAGTGCCACATGGAACTAAGTGCTATACAAAGTAAAGTGTCACGCCACACATAGATGTGATGGGAGAATTCGTGGGAGCCACCTCTATCATCCCACACTACTTGGTAAAGTGTTTGTACAACGAGCATAGACTTCTTATAAATATTGTTATTAATTAAACCTAATAATCTAGATGATATTGACACTAAATCATTTATCCAACCGTCAATTTTAAATAACAACACACTTTAATAACAGATATACATTGATAAACTCTTTACATATGAGATCCTTACAAAGCAAGCACTTGCCAGAAATGTGTGAAATTGTGTCACATAGAATTAAGTGCTACACAGAGTAAAGTGTCATGTCATCCGTAGATGTGGTGGGAGCAATCTCTTGAATCTGTGAAAACCACTTCTAGAGTCTATGTAAGCCACTTCTAAAATCTCACATAGCCTGATAAAATGTTAATATGGCGAGGATGTCGTACTCTAAACGGAGATATACAAATGATAAACTCCTGACATATGATACTATCACAGATTGACTACATTACTATTTAGCTATGAACTGTGTGTTATTGTACTTGTAATATAATTATAATATATTAATTGTTATTATATTATACTACACTAGCGCTTCTCTCATTTTTGTCACTCACTAGGTCGTTTATTGTTGATCATGAGTTTACTTGATCAGATATAGGTTCAGAGACTCTACAAGATCATGAGTACTTTGAACACATCGTAGAGTTCCAATAGTGAACTCGCCTTCATTTCCAGCTCGTGAGGATCTTTTATTTTCTTTGCTTTGTCTTCTTTTAATGTAATAAATCATGACTTTTGTGATACTATTGTACTTGTATAATAAAGCTGAAAATTTATATTATATTGTATTTAATTTCATGTACCATGGCTTAACGTATTTTAAGAAAAAATATATATCGCCGAATCATCACATACCTCTACTAGTGTTTTTTTTGTTTGCGGGGCAATGACAAAGTTTGTTTGGTTTCAGATTCACCAAAACAATCGGTAACCACCTAGGTTATTAGTCAGGTTCTCACCAATAGTACTACCTAGTTATCAGATTAATAAGAATAATCTGGATTTGGATTTTTTATTCTTGGTTTATGTTCATAGTATGTGATAATATTTTACGTTGGCTGTCACAGGCCTACCACAACCCTCCTTCTTTATCCTGACTTGGGACAGACAGTGAACGGTGCACTGGCGGAGTTGTGCATGCTTCGTTGAATGTGTGGTAACATAAGGAGAGATAATGTGAGAAATGAGGATATTCGTACTAAGATAGGTCATAGACGTAGCCTCTATAAAAGAGAAGATGAGAGAAAATCGCCTACAATGGTTTGATCATGTGCGACGTAAACCTACAGATGCGCCAGTCCGACGAGTAGAGCGTATCAAATTAGGGCAAGTTAAAAGAGTGCAAGGGAGACCGAAGAAAATATGGATGGAGATAATACGATAAGATATAGAGACTAAAGATCTTAGTGAAGGCATATTGCTCGATAGGAATAAGTGGAGAAAGCTGATCCATGTGCTCGATCCAGCGTAATTCTCTTTTGGTTCATGTAGCCTACCCCAAATACTTGGGACAAATAACTTAGTTGTTGTTGTAATGTGGATTTGGATTTAGGAATTTCAGCTACAAGTATTAGGATATATCCTTTCGTTTGAAAATCTATCATGTGAATCTTAAGATTTTCTCGATTTCAATTCTTTTTCTAGAGTAATATGAATTTTTCTTCCTGATTCTAATTTTCCTCAAAAACATTTTCCTGACTTTGGTTCGTGGGACTGGCCACTCTTTCTCAAAGTCAGTGGTAAAATCAGAAGTTGGTTTGGTTAGATACTATTGGAGTTCGTGTCAGACTTTTCTAGAATTGTAGGACCTTTGATCAAGCTTACCTGGAGAGGAGAAAAACATGTGTGGACAAAAAATTGTGTTGCCGCTTTTGAAGAGTTGAAGAATAGATTAATCTCAGCTCTAATTTTGAAGATACCCACTGGAACTAGTGGTATAGTCAATACAGTGATGCGTCAGACGAGAATTAGAGTGTGTGCTGATGTAGCATGGGCATGTAATAGCTTACGCGTCTAGACAATTGAAATCCTATGAAAAGAGTTATCCTACACATGATCTGGAGCTGACAATGGTAATTTTTGCTCTGAAGATATGAAGGCATTATCTGTTGGGCGAAACAGTCTTGAAGTATACTTTACACAGAAGGAATTGATCATGAGGTAGAGGAGATGACTTAAGTTGATGGTCAAATTACAATATTGATCTGCAAATTATCTTGGCAAGCAACATGGTACCTGACGCCTTGAGTAGAAAGCTCAAAACTTTTATGAGAATACAACTCACCCAACAGAAGGATCAGGAAGATGTGAAGATGAACTTGGTGGCGGTGCAGAGGTTTAGAGTCCCAGGTCAACGATGGTCTTACAGATCTAGCCGACTTTATTAGGGAAATCAAGGTACTCTCTCGGCCTCTCTCTTCTCTCTCTCTCTGATCTTTGATCTGAGATTCACAGCAAGTCCCAGCTTGCGATGGGAGTCTCGGCCTCTCTCATTTTTGGCCATTTCTCTCAACCTCTAAATCTCTAAATTCATCCCCCTCTCTCAAATCTCAATTCATACTCAAATCCTTAAATCTCTAAATTCATCCCCCTCTCCCTAAATCTCTAAATTCATCCCCCCTCTCAAATCTCAATTCATATTCAAATCTCTAAATCTCTAAATTCATCCCCCTCTCAAATCTCAATTCATACTTAAATCCCTAAACCTTAAATCCTCAATCTCATCTCCTCTCTCTCGACCTCACTTGCAAATCCCTCAAATCCCTCTCTATAATATCAGAGCACTCGAGAAGAAGCTGAGGACTTGGCGGCTTCCACCGCAAGCGGCGAGCGGGACTAGACAACTTTCACGAAACCATGGCTCACGAGCCACACCCTCCTATTCATCGTCACCGACCCCGTTGGTATGCTAAAATATTCTTTTAATTTGGAGTACTCATTGATTTTGTTTATCTTGCCACTGTGATAAATTTGATAAATTTCTAAAATTTTTCTTATTTATCATGACATAATTTATTTAATTAGTGATAATCTAAAAAACTAGAAAATTCATTATGATAAAATTAGTTAATTAGTGTGTTATGTTTTGTACTTTTATTATAGTCTTATAGAGGTTGCATGTTGGATGTACATTGTGAGTGTAATTATTTGAATATTTGCTAATATATATATATATATATATATATATATATATATATATATATATATATATATATATATATATATATATATTATATATATATTGTGACATTGAATTATGCAAAATTATTGATAGTTGATTTTTTTTGTTTGTATGCAAAATTATAATTTTGATATTACTGAATGTTATTTTTGCTGCCGTGCGCGTCTTTGAAATCCTGACTATGACACTGCTTGTAAATAGCATTTGTCTGGTAATATTTAATATATTATTAATTATAGAGGTCCATTAGTTTCTAGTTGGTGGAAGCATATTCACACAAAACAATTCAAAAATCAAAAGTAGAAGGTTATATGGGCAAATATGCATAAAGTGAGGAGAAATGCATAATATTGTAAAAAATCAAGTACGTTTGTGCTGGAAGCTCCTAAACTCAAGTATGCCATTAATCTCTCTCCTCACGATCAATGAAAAATTTCCAATTTGAGGAAGCAACTGAATATCTGTAATATCCCCTATTTAATAATATCTTATTATTATTTTTAAATATTTACTTGATTCTACCTATTATTTTATTATTATTAATTAACTTGATTTAGTATCATTATTAGTATTATTATTGTTTATGACTTGTAGACTCTTATTGATTATATTTAGTTATTTTAAATTATATAGGTAGTATTATTATTTTCATCCAAGCCCAATAAGCTCAGCCCATTCTCCTTTCCTTTTGTTTTCTTTTACTTTTTATGCTTAAGCCCACATAAGCTAAGTCCACTTCCTTATTTTCATCTTTTTCTATTTTTCTTTAAGCCAAAAAAAAAACTAAGCTCGCGAGCCTACTTTTTATTTTCTTATTCTTCATATTACTTATTCCTTTTAACTAAAGCCCAATAATCTATAACCCATTACCATTAAGATCCTTACCCATTAATCCAAAATCTAATCCTAATCCTAATCCATATCCTATCATATCAAATCTTTTCATAAATCTCAACTAATCCTAATCTAAATCTCAACTACTAAATTAAGCAATCTAAACCTAATTAGAATCCAGGTTTCTAAAATATCTAATATCCTATAGAAACCCAAACTCTTTCTTTCTCTTCTATCTCAAGAGAAAACCCTAATCCCAACTCTCCCCATATTCCATCTTTCTTTTTCCTCAGGCGGATCATGAAAGAAAAGGGTTTCGAGGTACAAGACTTGAGGAGTAAGAAAGAAGGAACAACTCAAGTGAGCAAATCTAGATTGTGAATTTAATTTCAGTTTTTTTAGGAAAAAATAATAAATTAAATTAGAACCACAAGAATAAATTATCAATTTCAACAATCTACTAAAACTCATCGCAATATAATTATTGGTTCCTAAAAACTTATCTAATAAATTTTTTGTATAATTATTGTTTTAATACTCCACAAAATCTTGATTTGAGCAAATCAAATCCAAGAAAGTAAACCCGTTTTTCATAATTAATATGATACAAATAATCTAATCAATATCATGTCTATACAAGGGCCATCTATGAATATTTTTATACATCAAATCCAATCTAAAATCCAACTAAAATACATATAAGGATATACCAACCCATATTTTAAATTACATATTTCTTTCAGAATTTTTACAGAAATAAATTTAAAAAAATAAATTAAAAAAACAGAAGACTGGCCGCTGCTCTCGGCTAGGCCGAGAGCAGCTCGGCCTGTTCGCTGGCCCAGGCCGGGCCTGGGCCGGGCCGGGCCGGCTAGGCCATGCAGCAACAGGGCCTTTGGGCCCTGTTAAAAAAAGGAAAAAAAAGAAAAAAGGAAATCTGGACCAGGCCTGGGCTTGGCCTGGTCCAGCCCGGGCCTGGGCCTGGGCCTGGGCTATTAGAGTTATAATTAAAAAAAAGAAAAGAAAAGAAAGAAAGAAAGAAGATTGCATATTAAAAAAACAAATAGTTAAAAATATAAAAAAAATAAAGAAAAATATAAACAATAGTTTACAATATTTCTACTTTCTATGATAAAATTTTCAGAGGAATAGTAACATAAATTAAATCAAATTACTCCCTTTAAAGTTAGTTTCCCTTAATGATAAATCTAAACCTGTTAAGAAATTTAATGTTAAAAAGTCTTTAAAACCCAACAAAAGAAAATTTAAAATTAGTCAAATTAAATCTATTAGACCCAGAGAACCATATTCTCAACCCAAACTAATTAATCAAGATTAAAACCCCTTATAACTTTCAAGTAAAATATCCTTTTAAAAATCTAACAATTTCTATTGAAATGAATCATGTAGATTTATCGGGATCTTATGGTTTCAGTGTTTTGGACTTGCGATCGAGTTCAGGTGAGTGTTTTTCTTCTTTGTTTAATTTTTATTTAGTTATATTGTGAGTATGTTCTTTTCCTTCTATAATTCTATTTTGTGAGTGTTTTCTTTCTTCTTCAAGTAAATAAGAATTTTGTGAGTGTTTGTTTTTGTCTAAATACCTTATTTATCGTTGTTTACATGTATTTGTATTTTACTTTTATCATTTCATGTGACATCTGATGTGTTTTACCAATGTGATTACCTGTATCGCTTCATAAGACGTCAGTGAACATTCACCATATTTATTTTATTGATCTGAATATTTATTAGCGTCATTTCCTGTACCAATATTGATTCAGGACTATTGGAGGTATACCTTATACTATGACAGCTGACTGGATAGTATTACATCTGATACCTGTATTACATTACATATTCATGATTATCACTTTTACGAGGACTTTGACATGATTATTATACTGTTACCAGACATCTGGTACTCCTGAACTCCTGTATCCCCTGTACTCATGTCCCCCTGCACTGTTATTCTTGTTAATAACACAGTCAGACCGGCGTCCGGCAGAGCATGCCTGGTGTCGGGATGACGGAGATGTATTCCACAATTATTCTAGCATCTGGCAGATCCTGAATGGAACTAAGTGCCACATGGAGAAAAGTGTCACACCATACACATGGTGGGGGCCACCTCTAGAATCCATTCTCCAGATAGAGCAAAGTACCACACAGAGCAAAGTGTCACACCACACACGTGGTGGGGGCCACATCTTGAATCTATAGGGTCACATCTTGAATCTTTGGGGCTGCCTCTTATATCAACCCTCAGAGCAAAGTGTCACACCACACACGTGGTGGGGGCCACCTCTTGAATCTGTAGGGCTACCTCCTCCCTCATGTCTGTGCCGCTTGGTGTTAGCGTGATAAGCATTTTTAGTACATATTAACATCCATACATACATGTATGATGATAACGCCATGAGCATATGTTATTTGGTCTCTCCCCTATTCGAATAATGATACCTGCATATCGGAGTTCGGATGAGTTCTATTGGAAGTGCGGGCTCTAGTGTGAACTGTCGGTGTTGTGGGACGCCAGTGAGAAAGGGACAAGAATAACAAAGGACACTAATGATTATCATTGAATAACTTGAATGCAATACATTTATATTCTCCAATAATAATAATAAATCATTTAATCAAGTGTTATGCCCTGAATTGATACCCTGCCTTATGACATATGATTGTACACATGACCAGATTATATACCAGACTAGTGACATATGCTACGTTACATATCTTGACATTGGTTGTTTATTTACAATTGTAATAGTTGCCTTTCTCTACATACTTGTAGTTATTCAGTTATACTTCAGTTATTTGTTTAACATGTTATTTAGTTATCTTCTATCTGCAGTTTATCATATTGTTATATGTACATATTGTTTATATGCACGGGCACTTCTCCTCTTGACACACACTCATTAGTTCGTTTCTGACGACCCTGAATTCGCACGTCCAGAGATTTTTTTGGACACATTCTTATATTATTCAGGTGTTCGTGTGATCGTACGCGTTACGAGAAGTTGGAGTCTCTCTTTTCTTGACTATAGATATTCTTCCTCTTTTATTCATGTTATTTCCTGATTCTATCTTTATCGCATCCAGTTGCCATTTTCTTTTCCTTATTCATCTGTTATCATTGTGTTAGATATTTATATGTCATATTGTAGTGATATTGATTTATCGTAGTAGATTTTGTAGATTGTTCATGTTACTTTTAGGCTTAGCTTATATGTGTGGGGTATTTTCCTAAAAGTATATACGTCGCCGACTCTCGTCGCGTCTCTGCTCCAGCGTATTTTGGGAAGCGAGATAAGGGATAGAATAAAAGCTAAGTGTGATATATTATGGTTTAGATTTATAACTTGTTCAGGTTAGTTAAGGCTTAGCACATATGCGTGAGGTATTTTTCTTCCGTATATGCGTCGCCGACTCTCGTCGCGTCTCCACTTCAGCGTATTTTGGGAAGCGGGACGTGACAATATCACATTGTTTTTCTTTCCTCCTCATCTTCCCTCTATGCATGCATCTGTATTGGCTGGAAGGGAAGATAGAATTGAGCTTTACAATGTTACCTTGAATTTCTTCTGCTATATTGCACTGCTTATTTTCTCAAGTTTCAAGCCATCTGCTAGAAAGATTTAAAATCATTATGTTTCAAGTTTGATATTTCTTTTACATAAGAGTTTACTGTTTTGTGCTAAAAAGGGTTTTTTTTCTCATTATTTGTAGGCTGGAAGCTGAATAAAAATGAGTCGGCCACATGATGGGCATCGAACTTTTTTACCGTTTGGAAATCCTTTCCGGATGATCTTCCCCAAGGGATCCGACTTGTTACCAAAGCTTGATGAGATACTTAGTTGTTTTGAGCAGAGATTAGCAGAAAGTCTAAGGAAACTCAAACCTGAAGCTATGTCAGATATCTGGAGCTTATCTTGGTTGGGACAGGCAATGAACTTTTTGTGTGAGACCCATAATAACATCAAGATTTTGATTACTGATCTTGAGCTCCCTGTTTCTGACTGGGAAGAGAAGTGGATAGATATATACTTGGACAGCAGCATAAAGTTGCTTGATATCTGCATTGCATTAAGCTCCGAGCTTTCCCAATTGGATCAAGGCCAAATCTTGCTCCAATTTGTGCTGCATGTCTTAGATTTGTCAAGCAATTATCCTTCATCTGAGCAGCTCAGGAAGGTTCAGACCAATCTTTCTGATTGGTTGCAGCAGACTGACTCAAGGAACCCCAAGCTAGACGATTGTTCTGCAATCTTACAATGTCTTGCCGGATCACTCTATTCATCAAAGGTCAAGAATTCTGCCAAAGGGAAGGTACTGATGCGGGCCTTATATGGAGCTAAGGTTGTGAGTATATTCGTGTGCAGTGTCTTTACATTGGCACTTTCTGGTTGCTCGAAGTCGTTAATAACAGTGGTTGTGCCTGATAAGTTCCTATGGGCCGAGGCCTTTAGCAACTTGCAAGCCGATGTTCTGAAGGAAATCGCGAGTTACGTATCTAGGGAAAATGCAGTGGTGTTGAAAGAACTGGGAGCTGTTGAAAAGTGTGTAAAAAGCCTATGTGCTTTGACTGAAGAAGAAATATCAGAGCATATGAGTAGTGTCTGTGACAATGAAATAACAATGTTCGAAAGCAGCAAAGACCATGAACAAAAGAAATATGGCAGGAGTCTGTTTCAGAACTGGCCGAGGGAGCAGAGAAGCTCTCTCTTGGGTTAGAACATCTCTCAAAACAAGTGGGAGACTTCTTTCAAATTGTTCTGATGGGACGTGATGCTTTGCTTTGCAATCTCAGCGTCTCTAATGAGGTAACAATGCAAGAGAGCAACAATGTAGCTGAAAGATTGTAAATGATCATCAAAATTGCTGTATTTCCTGAGAGCCCGTTCTGATAAATTCCTAGATGTCACTAGATGACATAGGGACATATTTCTGTATAAAATGTCTTCATGTGCAATCATTTATATGCGTGTGTAATTGACTATATGTTTGCAGCTCTTCCTGCTGCTTCAGTAGCGATTTATGCATTCAAATTAACTATTTGATTTGTAGATCAGAGCTTCTCCATGTTTAGTGTGTATGCACAAGAACCGACTAATGATTTTATTGTAGTAATGCAAACACATTCCTTCCTTCTTTAGGAGCTTTCCAATTATACAGACTGAATGTTTTTTTGTTAAATTGGACGTCAACGTGGAAAGAAAGGTAATGGAGTTAATGACAGTGAATTATGTATGAATGCAATTTGACTGCAAGTTCTCAAAATTACTGAATGATAATTTGACGTGTTTCATATAGGCTGAAGTCAGTCGGGGGTTGAACCTGACACTCCTCTCAGCCCATTCCCATTGCATTTAAGGAGTTATTTGAAGTGCATTTGGGTAAGTAATGTACTATCATATGGTTCTAATTTCATGTCTTATTAATTTTATAGTTTATGCCTTTGAAACATCTCAACTTTGGATTGTTTTATGTTAATTTGATATATAGTTTCTCACCATTCAAACATAATGAGTTGCCCACTTTAAAACATTGGTCCCTTGAAAACGTAAAGTTTTTGTGTCATGCGCTTAGGGCGTGTTTGGCCCCCAAAGAAATTTTCGGATTGTTGGGCGACTGACTTGTCGCTTAGCAATCCCGTACGAATTGTCATGTTTTGGGGTGGTTTTTGGCCTTCTACGCGACGAATACGGGTGAGAGGCCACATAAGATTTTGATGGGGCCCATAAACTGTTTTCAAAATTTTTCTTTTAACAACCAAAGGAAAAAATTGAAATTTGACACAAAGCTGCTTCTATCCAACCAGTGCTTAATTGGCAACGGCAATCTCATTCCACGTGTTCACATGCATCATCCCATATGCCTAGTTAGAGCCTGTCTGTTGGCAATAAGTATTTTTGCTGATTTCAATGTCAGTGACTTGAGAGGAATTTGAGTCTGAAATCCTTTGTTTTGTCATATATTGGTCCAGGATTCCAAAATCAGTGTGTGGGGATGTTTGTTTGGCCTAAAAAACTGAATATCTCCGGTTTTTATGGATTCCTAAAATCTGGCAACATTTTGTTCGTTTGGAGCTTAGAATCCAAGCTTTATTATAGCTTGTGAACACTTGGGTGAGCATAAGAGATTTCTCACCACCTAGATAATAATACATGACATTTTAAGAGGAGATAATAGAGGGGTATTCTCACCCTCAACAACACCCAGCAAGTAAATTGAACCCAACAGGACCTCTTTTTACAGAAAAATGAGAGTGAAAAGGATTTGTCGTAGAGGACCCTGATAAATTAGGAATTTTTTGAGCTTTTTGAGTAATTATTTAATGACCTTCATCCTAAAATAAACAAGATATGGTTTATGGAGGCGACGAGAGCTCGAAGAAGAATGGAGAGCGGAGAGAATGAGAGCTGTGCCCCACCTCAGTGGCCTCTCTAACGAGGAAAACCCCAAAAACAATATAATATGGGGGTGTCAGGATTCTTCTAAGGAAAAGCTCCGATCTTAGAATACAAAAGATGCTGATGCTGATGCTTATGACGTTTTCGAATTTGGGATTCCACTCTTCAAATAAATAAAATATTGGCCAGAATGAGAGCTCTTCATTTTGGAGGCCAAACAAACAACCATACACACTGATTCCTGAATCCTGGAACAATTCATGACCAAACAAACAAAGGATTTCGGAATTCAAAACCAAATTCTGCTGAGTGGCCTAACAATGTAAGTAAAAATGCTGATTGCAATCAGGCCCTTGGGTTGCATTTCAAGAGAGTTTTGATGATTGGCTCAACCTTATGAAACTATCCCTCGTGACTCATGAGGTCTCAAAAGTGGTGGGCAACCATGCAAGCAAGTTTCATAGTTTGGATTTCACTCTGAAATTCCTCGAGACTTCTCAAAACCATTATAAAAAAAAATAGTTTTTCTTTTGTTGAACAAGAGGGGACACCAAATTATTGTTTTGAAGTTTCATCCTAAAGCTTGCAAAATAAAATCTGTAGACCTTAATTTCATGAGTTCCATTAGGTTTCGTGGAGCCAAACGTAATGGAACAATGATCGGTGATAATGATTGGCCCCAAGAAGCAACAGGCTACATAAATTAGCCACTAATTGGAAGGAAGAAATGCAAACATATATAAATTTATCATTGATGTAGCACCCCGTTTCCAGGATACGTACCCAGATACGTGTCCCGACTTTTTCGACCGTATTATTGTAATTTTCTTTCAGTATTTGCTTTTAAGTTGTGATTTCTCATGTTTTTGGTATCAGATCTGGATTCTCAGATCTAGAGTAAGCCCTGACCCGGACCGGGAACCCAATACTAGCCTGTAACCCGATTTGATCTTTCTGGCAGTCTGATTTGACCGATTTCAGTTTCAGAGACTGTTTTTTAATATTTTAGATTTTTCATAATTTTCTGAAATTTTTCAGAATTTTTCTGCAAAATCTCCAAAGCTAGTGTCGGTCCACATCGCTGACTGATTCCCGGATTTTTAGTTTTCAAACGGGACTGAATTTTCAAAAACGACTTTCACGTTACTTTTTAGAATTTTATTTTCTATCTAAAACCATTTTTTGGGATTTTTCTAAATTTATCAAAATTTGACCGATTCTCGTGCCGGCCAGTGTCGCCCAAAGATTTTAGAATTTTTAATTAAAAAATTATATTGAATTGCTTAAATCCAATTTCACCAAGCATCTTAAAATAATATTTTCTATTTTTAAGAATTTTTCGGAACGTTTCTGATATAGCCGAGTTTTTGCCCCATTTAAATAATAATATTTTTACTGACGATTTCTTTTCTTACTTTTTCCTTCTCTACTCCCCTACTTTATATTCTCAGATATTCTAATAAATTAATTAATTATCAATAAAATTATTATACTATTTTCTTAAATTTTTCTTAAAATTTTCCCTTTTCTTTAATTTTCTTTCCATTTCTTTCTTTTTCTTTCTTTCCCTTTGACTTTCCCCTGGCCTACTCACTACTCCCGCCGCCCACAGCAACCCAGCCGCCTGCTCCCCTGCTCCAGCCGCCTGCAGCAGCCTCTTTCCCCCCTTTTTCATAATTTCAATTTCCTTCTCCCTTTTTATTTAACCTTCATCTCCTTTTTCCTTTTCATTTCATAATTCAAATTTTTATCTCCTTCAACTAAACAAAAAAAACCCACCTCCTTCAACTCCACCGTCGCCTTCACCATCACCACCACCACTGCCAGCCGCCCCTAGGCCGGCCATCCACTCTCCCACACCCCCTCTCCACTCCACCACCTCCTTCAAACCTCCATCAACTATCCACCACCTCCAATTTCACCATAACCCATCACCACCACCTCTCTTCCTCCTCCAAAATTCACCACCACCTTCATCAAATTCACCATTCCAACCACCCCATCATCACCTCCGCCTCCTCCTCTAACTCCCTACCACCTCCAACAACCACCATAACCACCACCACCACCAACTACCACCACCACCTCCACCAACACAAACAACTCACCAACAACAACCACCTCTCCTCCCCTCCCCTAGGGGACGCGCGCGCAGCCCCTCCCCGGAGGCGCCGCCAGCGCCAGCGGTGGCCGGACACCCCTCCCCCTTCCATTTCTTTTCTTTCTTTCTTTCTTCTTTTCTTTCTTTCTTTCCTTTCCTTTCTCTTTCTCTTCCCTAATAAACTCACTTTTCCTCATTCCCTAAAATACCCATCCCCTCATTCCCAAATTACTCCCCTATATTTACAACCATACCCCTCCCCTTTTAATTCCTAAATTCTTTTTTAAAAACACCATATTCTCTCTCTCTCTCCCCATTCCTACAACTTTCTTTCTCATCTCTCTCCTCTCTCTCATTCCCTCTCTAATAATTATATAAATATTTATATTTATATATTTTAATATATTTATGGGCTAGTGGCTTGCTCGCACGAGTTCGCGAATTTCCCGAATTTTTAACCGATATTTCATCCCAGTTTCAGGCGAGTGTTTTATATTAAACTTAAAAAAAACTACCCTTGATTTATTGCATGATATTGGTATGTGGACATCGTATTACTGTCGTAACATACCTAATACTTGCTACTGTAAATGTTACTACATGATTTCTTGCTATACAAGTTTGTACTCGGTATTAACCGACACTTGACATGTTATACTTGATGCATGATTTATGACAACGGCACTTGATATATTATATTTGATACCTGATTCACGACACTTGATATTTAACACCGGCACTCAGTATGTTATATTTGATACCTGATCTACGGCACTTGATATTAGACACCGGTACTTGATATATGTCATACTTGTCATCTGATCCTGACCCCCGGTATATGACACATGCTAACCCTTACTTGATATGCTTTCATGTGGTACAAGTACATTGACTTGACATCGTGACTCTTGACCGGACACTACCACCCCTGGCACCTGTATTATATGGCATATTCATGACTATCACTTTTACGGAGACTTGATTATTATATTGTTACTAGACATTTAGTACTCCTGAACTCCTATACTCCTGAACTCATGTATTCCTGAACCCCTGAAAAAGGGTGGCTCCTGATACTAAACTCCTGTTGATCCCCGTAATAGGATAACCATGAATATAGGATTACTATGAACACCTTGTGGACATTATCACTGAACAAATTCTATAATTAGACAACTTACACCGGGATGAGGGAAACTGATGAGTACCGATATAGTCTCCATGTTTATGATGGTCTTAGTGTCGCACGGCCATATACTTGGATTCGACCTGGAGGCCACCAGGCGCTTCCGTGGGGTGCACTGACACCCCTATTCCCCTGCCTGCCGGTTGTGCTATAAGCCCCTGGGCCTATTCCTGTGAGAGCGGTGACATCCTATTCCTATTAGGGCGTACAATAAGTCCTGATACCTAGCGGTACGTTCCGGCTCAGCACTGGATACTCCTTAACCGTTGTCTCGGGCATGTACGGGACCCATTCTAAGCATGGTTCGTCGATTTCCATCAGTTTCCAATAACTCACTCTCGGATCTGTATGCTGAGGTATGTGGAATAGGACACATACCGACGTATACAAATTAGATGAGTGTTAATAACTTAATAATAACATGCTCCTGATAACTGACTAGTTATACTCTTGGTTTATGCTGCTCACCACTTAGACATGTGCTATCTTGTTGGATTACTTGATTACTTCCATACTGTTTCATTATTATGTTATTGTGAATATAAAGTCAGGTTATATAAATTCAGACTACGGTGATGTGAGATATGTGGTATATATATATGAAGGTTTCCTTATTTGGATTATTCCTTCGACGTACTAATCTCACGAATCGGTAATGTGGGCTTGTATAACTGATTTTCCTATAGTTACTTTACTTACTGTCTCATTTCATACTTATATGTGCTTATATTCAGGATACACCTCACTTGGCTTTACTATATGTACTCGCAGGGTTGCATCTGACAACCCTGAATTCTCATGTCCAGATTCTGGAGCCCAGATCTTGATGGCCTTGCTGTAGCTGATCAGAGCGCGCAACGGATCCTCCCGTGGTGGTCAGAGCGCAGCCGAAGTTTGGACGTCGCCGTAACTCTTTCTCCCAGTTCCTCTCCTGTTTGGTTCTCGAGATCCCTCTTGCTGCTCGTGAGCACCTCTCAGCTTTTGTATATCTCTTCGCATTATGTACTCTTATATTTTCTGGTGATATAATATTCCTGTAATATTGTATCGCTTTCTGTGATAACCATATACTTGTACTTTTCTGTTGGGATATATATTATCACTGTGCTTCTGCACTCTGATTCTTGCCTGTACTGATGCTTAGCGTATTTACGTGAGAGTAGTTCCGACCTGTGTATATACGTCACAGTGGCATCTCCGTACCCGCGGTATCGGGGCGCCACAATTGATAATTTGGAGAAGAAAAAATTTCAGTCTAATATTCATAAAGGGTTACATCAATATATATATATATATATATATATATATATATATATATATATATATATATATATATATATATATATATATATATATATATATATATATATATATATATAGGCATGTGGAGAGAAGAATAAAGAAATTATGCACGTCCAGGTACAATGAATCACATGCCTATATATAGGAGGTCTAGATACAGAGAACCACATGCCTCACAGGAGGTCTATATACAATGAACCGCATGTCTCACAGGAGGTCCAGATACAATGAACTACATGTCTGTTAACACTCCCTCTCAAACTCACGGTGGATCAAACACTGAGAGTTTGGACAAGACTGCGCGAACTGATGGGAGGTTTGCGCCTTGGTGATCGGGACGAGTTGGCGTAGCGGCTACATATGGCAAAGGCGCCGGGGGGGGGGGGGGGTGATGCATGCATACTAGACGAGGATGTCGACGAACGAGACGAGATACGGGTAGAATCGACCACGCAGGACAGAGGCGATCACTGATGACGCGTGCATAATGAATGAGGACAGAGGTAGAAGAGCTCACGAGAACTCGATTATGTGAATTTTGTTGCAAAATGTACGATAACAAAGGTAGAATGGCTCACGAGAATTCGACTACGTGTATTGTGCAGTAAGGTTGCAGAGGCAGCGCTGGAGAACGAGGGAAATAACTCACGGTGATGGAGACAAGGTAGATCTCTATTGTGGAGAGATTTCACTGAGGAGGAAGCCTCCGCGCTGGAGGGTGAGGGTCGAGGGTAGTTGTGGAGGTAAGGACCGAGGGTGACGCTGAAGTAAGATGTCATAAGGATCGACAATAGTGAAAGATGAAGAGATGACATGATGCTAGGCACAACTACATGAGCACGGTCCAACGCAGACTCGTTAATAGCGTAGAACGACGATCAACAGAGGAATGACTCTGATACCATGATAATTGAGAGAAGAAAAAATTTCAGTATATCATTCATTAAGAGTTACATCAATATATATAGACATGTGGAGAGAAGAATAAAGAAAATTATGCACTTTCAGATACAATAATTCACACCTATATACAAGAGGTTCAGATACAATAAACCACATGTCTATATACAGGTTTAGAAACAATGAACCACATAGCTCACAGGAGGTCCAGATATAATGAACCACATGTCTATTAACAATTATTATATAGTTCAATTATTTGAGCACATACACACGCGCGTAAATATCCAGATACACATCTGAGAACAAGAAATCTAATACGTTGACGACACCCTGTTTTTAGGTTATAAGGACCTTCGTGAAGCAATCACTCTTAAATGGCTTTTGTATGCTTCAAGAGTTCATCAGAAACGTTTCATTGGACAACATTTCCCCCGAGTAATGCCACACCTTTGCATTTACCTTTCAAATGTTAGGGTAGATAAACTGCCATCAGTTTTTGAAAGGATGCTTGACTCTCGAATGCTCTGCTATCTTCTTTTTTTTCCAAATTTCTTTAACTTGACCAAGGGCAAAGATCATTCTTACTGCATGGTATGATTGATTCAATGTAGACTGCTCGAAATTAATTGAACCACACACGACCCTAAAGAGAGAATAGAATGATGTTAATTTGACTTCATACATGATTAAGGAAAGAGATGAGGGTAGTTGACATAGTGCCAACTTAACTTCAACTTAAGTACTGAAGCAAGCATGTGGGGATTGTGATCTCAAGGATTCTTGCATGGGGAAAATTCGAGAAATCCAAGAAATCTGTACCTACTCTCAAGATCTAAAATGGAATGATTTAGGCATCGTGCATGTGCAATTCATACTGTAAAGCATTGGCCCCCTTGATGAAGCTGCTTTTATTTCAGTGACTTTGCTTTCCAGCAAGTATTGATTGAAAATGGCAACCTGATTCCATGTGCTCACATGCATCCCCTTTTGAAGGACCTCAGGCCCCCACCTCCCTTCATGCTTCTCCACACAAAGTGACCTCCCTCTGAAATGCAGTTGTATCAGAGGGAGCACGTCTCTGAAGGATTTGGTAAATGAAGGGAAAATGTATTGGTTGTTACGGGGCTGTTTGGATTCAAGGGAGTGGGCGGAAGTGAGAAAGTGAGAAGTAGTATTTTTTTTTTTGGAAAAATGAGAATTTGTGTATATTTTTTCTGGTGTTTGATTGGTAGCTGAAAAGTAAAAGTGAAAAAGTATATTGTGTTTTCTGGTGTTTGTTAATAATGTGAAAGTGGAGAGGAAAAATTGACCGTAAAATAATATTAAAATAAAAATTAATAATGAAAAAAATTGGATTGTAATTAGAATGCAAGTGAGATTTACATGACCACAAAATTAAGTGTTTTGAGTTACAACTTATTACAAATGACATTTACATGACCATAAAATTAACTGTACCACCTTGAAAGTGAGAAAATTGTTGTGTAAAAAGGAAAAGAAAAAAAGAAAAGAGGTTCTCTTTTTTTTTTTTCCGGTGTTTTGATGGACAGCGGAAGTCAGAAATAACACTTTCCCTCTTTCTCACTTCCGCCCACTTCCTTAAATCCAAGCGGTCCCTACATGACCTTTCGCTGAGGTTTGCGTATCTCCCCATGATTAAAATAGGTAGTATTCTTCTGATTATGTCAAATGCTGTTGGGTAGTTTGTTTTGTTGAAATAACTATTTTTCATCTGTTTATTTTGCATGACAACCTGCCTGTAATTTCTTGTTCTTACCAATCCTCTTATTTGTTTGAGATGAAAGTCGATTTTTGAAGAAAGAAAGAAAAGAAGGCAATGCATCATGATTTGCTCAGTAATTGAACGATTAGTTGTTTATATTTCTTCTTTGAATTAAATTTATGTATTTTGTTGATATCGTGTAAACATTCGTTTCATGATTTCCCAAATTACTAAAAAATAGAAAACATAATTGAAAACCACTGAAAATTCCAAGTGTAGTACTTACAATTCAAAGTGACTACTGGGAAACAATTCAATAGCTGGCCCATGCGAATCATTAAAGGTTCACTTAATTACAATGTTACCTAACACACGAAAGCTATGATATCAATTGTTGAGATCAAAAATCAGACTACTACACTAACTGTTGTGCACGTCAAGATCGTGATCGCCGTTGTAGAATCGTGACATTATGTAATACTTGTAAAAAAAAACTATTGTAGAGCAAATTAACAATACTAAGATAAAAAATATAAAAGAACACGAGTGTTAACATGGTGCGGTCCAAATTTAGCCTATGTTCACGGGAAGAGAACTTGAGAGAATTTTATTAATAAACTTGGTACGAGAGATCTAACATTCTCGTTGATTCTCACAAGAGTATCCGTTTTCTCTTTGAATCCCACAAGATTTCAAGAGTATACCTTTTTTTCATGCACCGTCACCTTCCTCTCTCTTTCTTAGCTCATATTTCTCCTTCTATGTTAAAATGTACTAGGTTACAATTTTTATTCATAGAGTTTACAATAAAAACTCTATTCAAATGCTTGAAAAACTTGATTAATTTTTGTAGGAGTTGATTTCCTTGATACAGAAGAATTCTAGACCCTCTAAATATTAGAAATAAATTTTTATTGAATAGAATTAATTTCTATTCGAACTCTACCAGAAAAGGAACCTGAGCGCACCTCGAAAGGAAACCTGAATCCTGTTTGGGCTTCTGGCTGTTGACATGCCTCTAGCCTGTCAAAAATCTGAACTTGTTGCCTTCTCTGTTGATTGCTGTCGACAGGCCTATCGACAGCCCTTTGTGTGCAGTCGACTGCCACACAGTTTTTTGATCTGTTTTTTTCTCTCTCAAGTTTTTCTTCTTCTTTAAGTTTAGTAGAATCTTCTTGGACCATTATCTCTTCTTGAAAATAAAGCAACATTCCAACCCACAACTGTATATTATTGATCGAAACGTGATTTATTCTCTTATGAAGATACAAATGGAGTTTGGTTTGTAATAATTACAAAACTCTATATAATAATGGACGTCTGCGATCATGTCTGTTGCAGAGAGACTCATGTCATCTTACGTTTATGTGCATCTCTGTTGGTAAAATCTCAATCTCTGATGATGGGATGGAGTTTGTTTTTTGAAGTTTCATTCCAACACAATGGTTCCACAAATTGAGTCAGTCAATGATTCTGACCTCAACTTTTTTTTTTCCCTTCTTTTTCTTTAGATGGAGTGAGATAGCTCCTTGACAACCTCCAACTGTTTGTGGCCAATTTCAACAGAGAGAAACAGGAGGAAGAAGAAAGCCTACCAGACACCAACGAGGGCAAAAGGTGGCGACCCCCCAACTATCTTCACTCTCTATTCCTTATTCCATCCATCACATTGCATCAATTTGATTGCACCCTTGACTTTGATTAGTGAATCGCAGTCATTCTGCCTTTCATATTTAAAACTAGTCCATTAAAAAACCAAGAAAAGAAGCGTAGACCTTAGTTATAAATAAGAATCATAGCTCACTCTTAAGACTGAAACCTGAAATTTCAGTGGCTAAAGAAAACAAATAGATTAATATGACAGGGGCAGGGAGTTTGTGTTCTGCTATGTGCGAGGGATGGAGAATCTATTGATCACTTGTTTTTAAAGTGCACGTTTACACTTCAGATATTGCAGGGGATGACAAAGTACTTGAAAATGTGCATTCTGCAGTTGCCTGTGGGGGTGAAACTGTTCTGGTCTTCATGAAGATATACATCCTTTAATAAACAACAAAGAGTTATTTGGGACTTATTAGTAACTGTTGTTTTTTTGGAATTTGGAGAGAACGTAACAATAGATTATTTTTTGATGCGTCCAGATTGGCAAATCAAACGTTCCATGTTTGCCTGTTGTTTTTTTTTTGGTTACTGGCTTAATCTCCTCACAAAGTACCTTCATGGAGATGGCTGAGCACGCGCTGGAGCAGCCGCAGACAGGAGACGTCTCCGATAGCATATTTGAGGAGACACAGGGGAGGGACATGACAACGACTCCGACTTCATGTGACCAATGACTCACCAGACTTCTTGATGTTTATCTCAGTAGGTTCTCAGCTTGTCCTTATTACAGACTTCACCTCTATATTGTATCAGGGAGTCTTTTCTTTTGAAGGATTTTGCTTGTTTTTTATGTTGTACGCTTGTTTTGACCCTCCAGAGGAGAATTTTGTTGCATCTTATTTTTTGGAATTGTTTCGTTAAAAGCTTACCATTCTGCTTCATTCGTTTACTCTCAACAAAAAAAAAAGAAAAAAAAAGAAAAAAAAAAAGAAAACAAAATGAGATTGTACCTGGCGACACAAGCTGATTACATTTCCGAACCACCTTGGTCAGGGCCAGGTGTTCTTTTGCTGCTATTATTGTTGTCTTTTACACAATTCAATCAAGACAAGAAACTAACTTATTTACTAAGATGAGAAGGAAGAATTAATTTACAGTGTCTTTTTCGCCCATCTGTGAAATTACACACACCTTCTCGCTCATCATCTTCACCACATCGGCCATCGAAGGCCGGAGCGCCGGTTGCTCCGCCACGCACTTGGCCGCGATCGCAGTCATCGCCAACACCTCATCCACATCATACACGTCCTCTAACTTAGGATCAACAAATTCCCCTGCCCTGATTCTCTCTTCACCATCACCAACACACAGCACTGGCCTCATCACCGTCGTCAGCAGCCGCTCCTTCTCCGAATCAAACGCCTCTGTTCCGGTGACGAGCTCCAAAATCAGCACCCCGAAGCTGTACACATCGCTCTTCTTTGAAACAATCCCCGTGCGCAGGTAATGGGGGTCGACGTATCCAAGAGAGCCCATCATTTGGTTGGCTGATCGTGTGACTGTGGCCGAGAACCCCACGCGCGCGCACCCGAAATCGCAGAGCTTGGGCTCAAGAAAATGGTCCAAGAGAACGTTCGACGATTTGATGTCTCCGTGGACGATTTGGACCTCGCCGCCCTCGTGCAGGTAGTCCAATGCCGAGGCCAGACGGAACAGAACGGACGTGCGGTGAGCCCATGGTAGCACTTTGCTGCTGATACCATGTACAACGTCGTGCAGGGTCCCGTTGGGGACGAACTCGAAGATGAGGACTCCCTCGTCCCTGTGGTCGCAGTAGCCGAGGAGGCGGACGATGTGGGGGTGGTCGACACGGAGGAGGACGTCGAGCTCCTGGCAGAAGGCTCGGTGGAGGCGCTGGCTGGAGTTGTGGACCTTGACGGCGACGAGTGAGGGTGGGTGTTGGAGGGAGGCGAGGTAGACGGTGCTGAATCCGCCCTCGCCGATTACGGTGGACGGGGTGAAGTTGAAGGCCATGGCGTCGATTTCCGACGATTTGAACCTGCGGACCGAGCCGGCAGTGGCCGCAGCGATGCTGGCCGCTCTAGAGTGGCCTAGCTCTACGTTGTCAGTAGTAGGATCGATTCTGTGCTTGTAAAGCTTGAGGTAGGCGATGAAGAGAATGAGAAGAAGAGAGAGGAAGAGGATGGAGGACGCAGAGGCAATGCCTATAGCTAAGGCCACATCCATTGTCTTCCACACTTTTTTCTTTTTGGTGGTTTTTCCTTGATTTGTTACTTCACTTTGATGTGCTTCATATTAGATAGCACACCGGCCTGTGATTTTCTTTCCTGGGAGCTTGCATCCATTTAGTGTGGGGGCAGCTGTGCAACAGCGAAGGAGGTGCGCTGAAATCTACAGACGGGTACAACCGTAGGCGGGGTAGCCTGTTTGTATACATGAAATAAATAGAGAATTATAATATTATTTTTATTTGTGTTATATATTAATAATTATTACTTTAATATCTTCTCTCAAATCCATGATGGTAATGACATCTAGAGTTTTATTAATCAAAATAAAAAAACATAAATATTATCACAAATGAAGTGCCAAAAGTAAATTCTGGAATCATCAAGAGTTGAACAAATATGATGATAAGGAGAGATTAGACAAATAGAGAGAATTACTAGGAGAAATACAATGGATGCAGAATCAAGGAGTAAGCATCTACCAGAAAGATGGATTCTAATCGAGATAGAGCACTTGCTGAATGAAATTTATCTGAGTCTCTTTCGCATGTAGCAAGACGGACTTCGAGTTAGTGAATCTCTTTAGCATATACAAGGCGAATTTAAGAACCTATGAGGGGGTCTCTTTCACGTGAAGCGAGCTGAACATTGATTGAGTACGAATTCAATCGAAAAAGAGATCGTGATATGGTAGCTCAGGAGAAGGAACATTTAAGGAGAGAGAATCTACAAACAAAAGAAGCACTTTCAACATCGACAATGACAAGAGAGGAGCGAGTTGCAAACAATATCAGATCCAATCCGAGAGAATTTAAGTGGATCCTTGTGAGAGATATTTCAATCGAATCTGCTACAATTGAGATAAGTCGGGGTTACCATTGTAGAGAGAAGCATGGTAGAAGACGATCAGTTGCCTTCGAATTTGGTTTGAAGATGGTAGCAGACTGGATCTGTGGTCTCGAGGAGGATGTGGCTCCAACAGTGGGCACGACTATATGAGCGCGACCCAGCGCAGGTTCGTTGCATGCTAGGTTTGGAGAAATAGATAGCTTGACGGTTTAACTCAAGATGGAGATAGCATCTAATTAAGATATTTGAAATAAATAGAGAATTACAATGCTACCGATACTTGTGTTACACACTAATAATTATTATTTTAACAAACCAAATTTTTATAATATATATTATAAATGTTATAATAATTATGAGAAAACATAATCGTTTGACTTTACATTTGATTCGGTCAAATATGGTGCATGATGTAATCTAGCTTTTTGGACAACACTACTTAATCTACAGATAAATTGAAAATATGGGCTTGCTATAAATTATCATGTACGAAAGTAATACACAAAATATAATAATAAATTCAGTCATTATATGTCAGTTTAATACTTTTTTTTGAGGTAAGTAACATTTCTTATATATCTTCTCATTTGTTGTGCCGGAGAAATTTTCTAAATTAAAAATTCATTTTCTTATAATCTTTTTTGCCCCCTCACAATCATTTTATTATAAATTGGAGCTCAATTTCTTTTCTTCCCTCAATATAGACTTCTTTTGTCACCTCTTTTTGTTATAAATGTGCCTCAACTTGCTCTTCTAAAGTGCTGACATTCCAGCGAATGAAAATAGTGCAACCCATGCTTTTCAGTAAAAAGAACAAACTTTATGAGGGATATGGACAGTTGTCATGTTCCCCATCTCCAATTGATTATTCAATAGCCACCTCAATTGATAAATGCTAAAGAGGCAAACAAACAAGAAGGACTGAGAATATAATCATACCAACTTATTCCTCATCTTTTGACTTATCTTAGATCCACTATAAATATGATATGTTTAGGTCCCCAGGGATGGAAGAGTACTGAGAAATAAAAGCAAATGAATACAATATAAAACCAAACTTTATGTCTTATTCTTCTTACCACCGAATTCATAGGCAATATTCTCAAGCATCCCTTTCTTCCTTTTATTTTCATTTGTGGATGAAGTGTGCGTTGGGGACTCATCGGAGGTCTATGTGCAAACACTAAAATATTGTCGCAGAACAGTCACAAAAGAACAAAATAGAGAAAGAAAGCGTGAAAACACAGATTCAACGAGGTTCGACAATTGCTTACGTCCTCGTAGTAGAAAGGGAGAGAGATCTTATTAATAAATCAATTCATGTTATGAATACTAGGGACAATACCCCTCTTTATATAACCAGAGAATCCCCGAAGAAAAGAAAACCAACAGATCTGAATTCGTATCATAAACTAATTCAGAATCCAAATAGAAACTGCTCAGAACTGAGTCGACCGATCGACCGCTCTCTGTGCAGGCTCAAGTCTGCACTTTTGCCAGTTGACCGGGCGGTCGACCGCTAGTTGTGCAAAGCAAAATCCACGTTCTGGATGGTCGACCGACTGTCTTCTGCTACGCTGCTCCCTCTCGGCAGTCGACATGGCAATCAATCACTACAAGACTTTCTTCTCTTGTGCACTTTTGTGCATGACCGATCGACCAGACCTCTGTATTTGGCAGTATTCGATTCTTCTACAAGTCTTGGACATGTCGTTAAACATCATAATTCTGGGCGATTTTCTCCAATGACGTAAAAAACCCTATAAATAAGATTTTACACTCTTTCCACAATTTTCTACATTGGTGAAGATTTCTTAAATCTGAGCCAAAAATAATAAAACATCATGTCAAATCAGCCGTGCTGTACAAATGTAGTTGCCTACTTACCCATGCCCGAGAGATAAAGTCATCCGTAGTTCATTCAAAAAGCTCCACTGTATGGAACTAAATTTTGAAACAGAATGCAAAGCAAGTAAAAAAAAAAATTTAGATCCTCTTAGGGCCTCTTTGGAGGTGAAAACCCCAAATAATGTAATCTGACGCCAGGGGTTCTACATGGCGCCCGCATCTACAGTAACAACACAACTTTTTCACCAGTTTCGAAATCAAAGAGAGAGGAAACCCTGTATGCATACAGAGATGATTTCTTCTCCTATTTCCTTGAGTCAACCAAACGTCTTTCACTTAGAAACTTGTGAAAAGTGTTTTTTAAAAGCGCGTGATATAACAATTTTAACAGGTTTCTCTATAGAATTCCTGCAAACAAATAAGCCCTTGGTGAAAAGAGTTCGTTGCTTCCTCAGTATAGTTTGTGTCGCACGTAAACGTTATCATTGCAGTCATCGTCGTCAAGAAAGAATTCTAAACTAGGAATTAATTATAATTGCAAGAATTCAAACATAGCCCTCAAATTTAGTTATCAAAAAAATTATGAGAAATGAATTTGTTGACACTGAGTTTGAGAGGGATGCCGACAGTGGGCCAGGTAGATTAATTGTCCCCTTCCTGACTCCAATAGTATTAATTTAATCAATCTGTATTATAAATCAACAGAAATTAATAAATTAGTGTTAATTTGTTAGGTTGGAAGGAAGAAAGGGATGGTCTAGTTTCGGCGAGAGGAGGAGACATCCTAACGACATTGATGGAGAGAGCCCGGACTCGTCTTAACATAACTAGTTATTGAGGGAATGTGGACCTTTCCCTTGTCCCCCTGTCAATTCGGGGTGGCTAACGGGATGAATCGAGTTCCTCTTGCTAGTCAGAGAAATTTGTTGCGAGACGGATTGAACTCGTATCGTAGCGGGTTAAACGAGACGAATCAAATTTCCGGGAAATGAATCGGATCTCTTGACTCAATTGGCTACTCGGATTCACCGAGACGGGTTTGAGCTGTCTTGTATTTTTTAATATTTCTTAAAAATTTGAATTTCCCAATAATTATTAAAACCTAGAAAAAAATTTTAAGTTACAAAGAAAATTTAGAAAAAAATATGAAATAAAGAGAAAAATATTTAAAAAATTATTAAAATTGAAATACACAAATTTCAAGTCTTTTTTTTTGTAAGGTAAGTCATTTTATTCATATCGAAAACTCAATGTATAAATTACACAAAAACTACTATCATTTTCAATGTTTATCTTCCAGTATCAAAGGAAGAAGAGAGGATCAAAATCGTCACTCTTCACTTTGAGATTGATAAAACAATATCAGATCAGATAGCAAACTGCTCATCTCATACAATGTACATAAAAACTATCCTGCTAGTTCTCTACTCTTCATCCTTATCAAGTTCAAATTATTCGTCTAGAATGACTTTTCTTTTTGTGTGTCTTCTGCAACGAACAGGTCCTTTAAGTAAACAACCATCTCCAAGTGCTTCAGCGTCAGCTTACTCCTCTAGGGCATCAAAACTCTATCACCTATAGAAAATACCTCTCGAACACTACTGTAAAGACTGGAGGTGTTAACATATCTCGGGCCATAGTGCAAGGAATAGAAAGTTATTTTCTCTATTCTTTCTACCATGACAAAATATCAAATCTTTCTCATGCTTCATCATTATTTTCATTTATTTCAGTAGGCATTGTGTTCAAATATAAATGAAGTTCATCGAATGAATCTGCTCCTGAAGAATATTTTTTCTAGTATTAGAGAAAAGTAGATTTTTAAAATTAGATAATATTTTACCTAGAGTAGTAAAATATGTTTATGGTGGTGTTGGCATCTTAATCTCAGGAGAAGGGAGAAATAACTCACTCTGTACAATGAGTGCATTTATTTTAGAAGAGTTCTAATTTCTAAAAGCTACGTCTTGTTCACAATTTAAACATGTAATACAATTTGTCAATAAAAGTTTTAGATCATCAATTTTAATTCTAGGACCCATGGTTGCAGCTAAGTAAAATAAAAAAGTCATATTTTCAAAATATTTTTGAAATTGTTGTTCCATCTCATGTACAACCTCTTAAAGATTATCAACATCTCTATTTTTGTTCCACGTGGCACTCTCTGACTCGTCCACAACGACTCTTTTTTGAGTTGTGGTGGGTTGAAAAAAATAAATATCAATGCAGGGGTCAGCCTATAATTTTTCCCGCCTCGATAACCAACCCTACTGCCAGTCTAAGTCTCATGTTCTTGCTTTGATCTGATTCGAATCTTCTTGATTCAATAAGAACTACGATCGACTCGATGTAAGCTGACCTGACCCCGATTTTTGGAATCAGCGGCTCCCAGTTTCCGGTTCCGGTCTGGTTCAGGCCATAAGGCCCCTTGTTGCTGAGCAGCAATGGCCGGCTCAAAAGGCAAAAAAAAAAAAAAAAAAAAAAAAAAAAAAAAAAAAATCGGTCAAGAACCGGAACTGGCAGTTCCTGAACTGGTGATTCTTGTTCTTAAAATATCAAACTGGAACCGGATCGGCTAGAGCCCAGTTCCATTTCGGTTTGGAGCCGGGGAACCGGCGGCCTGACGGTTTATGTTCCACGGTTCTGGTTCAGTTTGCTGATTCGAACCGGTACCATGGTCTGGTTTAGAGATAAGTTGATAATGCATGTGGTCACAAAGTTAAGATTATCCAAAGTGTGGCAATTGAGCTAGGTCGGATCGGGCGACACTGGTCGAATTGGAGTCCATCATATTATAGTTGATTTGGCTTTGCCCTGAGCAACGTATCAGATGCAAATCGAATATGACATTTATCATATTTCTATTTACTTCTTGTTGATCACAAATACCAATACAGATATGACTTGAGAAGAAAATTCATATCCATCAAAATCTGATATGTTCCATAATATCTGCGAAAATAAATAAGATGTCCTTCTATAGCATAATCTTTGCAAGGGTTTTTCATAACTTCATTATATTTTTCATATAAACTTTCTTGCTGCTGTTACTGGCGTTAGTTCAACATACAATCTTTGAGTATTGGCGCTAGTTTATCTCCTTAATTTCTACGTGAAACCTTTTGTAAATTTAGGTATGGTCCAAAAAAAAACTAGCACAACTTGTTCTATATCATTTGTTCACTCTTGTATATGTAATAATTCTTTTTTTAAAATTAATTCTTATCTTCCCTTTTCCAATATTATTATTATAGAAATTTACTATGGGCGGCAACAAGGACAAGTATTGAGGGGGGGTAAAGTAAATGCAAGCTTGAAAGGAAGCTATAGTAGCTATTGAACAATATTTTTCATATCCATTTGTGGGGCTTAACCACTGATCAATCTTGAGAGCAGAGGAAAACAACTTCATGGCAATGTGTGTTGTTATACTCACTGGCATATCGAGCAGGTGGACTTAATTGGTCTGCTTAATTATGAAGAATCTTATATCAATTAGTGAAAGACAACAGCTGATATAGGAGGAAATTTTCTCCTATGAAGCACCCAAAACTCGATTTTTTCATCAAAAATATCAATATCTAAACCGTTCAAATTAATATTCATGTCTGTGTGTGTGTATTGTTCTGGTGTATCCCACCATCTTCCCCGATAACAATATTCACTAGATAAAGGATGGTATCTAAACTTAGAACATGGGGGAGCGACAAGATCCATCTCTAAACTAGAGTACATGTTTGTTTTACTCTTCTGACAGGAAAATAAAGTCTGCAGTGTTGCCTTAATATCATTTTGCAGTTATATATCGCAGTCCATGCTTACAGTATTTGAGTAGGACACAGGTTATGGTTAACTTAGTCCAGATGCCATTTTCTTTCGCTGCTCTGACTGGTCCTGTGGATTTGACAATCTGTAATGCTTACACAGTTCCAGATTAGTTCTCCCTTGCTGTACCCACCTTGCTCAATTAGGAATTGATATCTGGTAGGCTCATAAGTTTCTCAGATGGGAGGTTAAATTTTGTGGTGGGACTTTGGAGAACTAATAAAACTGTGCCTAATATCATTATGGTAACCAATTGATGATATGTGTAGGGAAAATATCTGCATATACTGGAGGTGTTCAATGAATTTTATTCAGTTCTTGTAATCTTAGCTAACAGGTATAGTAAATTCAACTAGATTAAAACATGTAACAAATATAAATCCTTAAAGTTGATAGAGTACTTGTCCTAAGCATACAACTGAAATACAGAATTAAAAGAAAACAAAAGCTGGCCTGGGGTGACGTAGTCGTGCAGACGTACTGCCCTAAAAGAAAGATGGCTGGCCCCTCATCCGGACCTTGAAATTGACCTCCTCTCCTAGCGGTAAAGACTCTCCCGGTAATACACCAGCACTCAACTCAGGACGATGAGTAAGGCCTCTGCTCAGACGGAGGTTTGTTGCCCGTAAGTGAAAAATAATGTTGAGAAAGCACCAAATCCTGATCGCAAGAACACAATTTTTTTCCCAGCAAAATGTAAAAAATTTGTGAGAGAAAGAAGGCAAATCGATTTCTTTTTTATGTAAAAGAGACGTGCAGATATAGGGTATTTATAATTATGCAGATCTTTCAGTTTGTAACAGCCGAGAGAATCTGTGTTGCAACGTGCAGATCCGATTATCTTGAACGCGGGTCCAACTCTACCCGAAAATCTCAACAGAATTTTAAACAAAAATGTAGCAGGTCCAATAAGGCCCTGAGTCGAACTACATTCTCGTGTCAGCAGGTTGTGAGGATGTGGCCCATGACCCAACACTCATAACAATAGGCATGGGAGAAATTGGTATATATACTATCTAACCTCCCATCACCTATTCAATGTGGGACAAAAATCAAAGTCAAATAAGAGGGAAACTCAAGTTTTTCCTCCAACTCAAATACATCCAGCAACAGGCACTTTCATGTGAGACATGAGCTCATGCTCTCTTATTAGTGGTTTTATCACATCTCTTATATCACATCTCTTATTCAATCTTAGATCTGTTTCTTATGTGCAGGAGTAACACAAATAATGAACATGACCCGCCAGTTCATCTCAAATTGAGTGATCCTGCGATTCCTGACTTGTAAACCTTCCAAGAAATGCTGGACCAGAGTCACGCCATTGCCCTGCTTGTGTCAGAGTAAGAAAAAATTATCTGTTGGCAAATGCTACATTTTAAGGATTCTCATCTTTGATACAGCTGTTTGATCAGAAATTGTGATGGAAAAGGTCATAATTGGTGGCTGTTTTTATTTATGTTCTCTGCCTCACGAAATTAAGTAAGTTCCTGACGAGAAGCTTGGGCTCCAGATCAATGCTCAGAATTGCCTTCACTGTAAGGAATCAGATTGCTATTTTGTTGCAACCATTGCAGGGATTTATTATTGATTTATGTATTGAATATCAGAGTAGCATCGTCAAAAAAGTAGGAATGATTGCTTATCATCTTCTTTTATGATCTTGGTGAATAAGGAGGTTGGTTGAATGGCTTCAAATAATTGTAATTGAGCATTAATTCACCTCTTTCTGACTGTGCACTCCAATAACCTACCATAATTTCCACAAAAGATAGTATGAACCAGGGTTTTCAATTTTTGGGCCACAAAAGTAGCCAACATGAACTGTAACGTGTCAAGTTAGATTTGTAACTGGCTACTGTGTCTTTCCCCCAGATTGACAATGTTGGTAGTACCTTCATTCTTTTTCTTTAGATTTTTTTTAAGCTTAACTTCCTCAGTAGTGTCCACAGCCAGACCTATAATTTTCTTTTACCAACTGCATTTTATTTTTATTTACCAGAATATGAGTGCATAAAATCTTTCCAGGTTCGGGGTTGCTTGTTGGATTTGGGGTTCTTTTTGTGCCCCCCCACCACCCCCCCCCACCCCCCCCCCCCCCCCCTTTCTTTCTTCTTTTGTGAATGCGAACGCGCGGTCTGCCTGTAACTGACACTTGGTATTCTTCTCCTGGTCGGGACAACTTGTGTTTTTATTTGCATGTCTTCTGTTGTCAGGACGGTCGACCACTGTATTATTGAAAATCCAATCAACAAAGAAGATGGACACCAAATAATAGTCAATCCAATCACACGAACGAGTAAACAAAGAAAAAAAAAGAGAGAACATAAGATTTAATGAGGCTCGACAATTTGCCTACGTCCTCAGGATAAGACGAGAGAGTTCTTATTTAATCAATCAATTACATATTACAAATAATAGGGGCAATACCCCTCTTTATATAGTCAAAGAAATCATGAAGGAAAGGAAACCAAAAACACCTAATTCGGATCAGAAACGAATTCAGAATCAGATTTGAAAACTGACCGCTGCAGCCGCATTAGTCGACTAGAAAATAACCTAGTTGACTAATAACTCATATTAGTCGACTAGGAATTTGGCCTCGTCGACGAATCTGTAAGAAAACAAAATTTTCAACTCTCTATTTGTATCATTAGCCGACTAGGCTTGGTTCCTCCTGTGCAATTCCATCATTGATACAACTAATATGCTCTCGTATTTGACACTATTGGTTGCATCAATTTTTGGTTAATCTTCAACAGAGTTTAAAAAACTCTATCAACAAAATTTTGTCCTCTCTCTCTACAATTCTCCACCTCGGTGAAGATTTCTCAAATCTGAGCCGAACACAATAAAGCATCATGTCGACTCCAATTGTCTGCATCATTGAGGTTGCCTACGTACCCATGCCCAACGTGATCAAGTCACACGTAGTTTATCCAAACGAGCTCCACTGAGTTCATACAACTAAAAGGATATGGAGTAATTCTTTACAATGTGCAAACTTCACTCCCAAAACAACCTTGGTAAGCATATCGCGGGATTCTCCTTCGTGTGAATTTTCTGTAACTCGATGTCACCTTCATCCAAAATCTTCCAAACAAAGTAGAATCTGACATCAATGTGCTTCGTTTTTACATAATAAACCTAGTTCTCTGCCAATAGATAGTACTCATGCTATCACAATTGATCTTCAATAGATACCGATCAAACTCCAAGTCATTAAGTAACCTTAAAGCAAGATTGTCTCCTTCATAGCCTCTGTCATGGCTATATACTCGGCCTCCGTAGTAGATAATATGATAGTGAAAAGCACACCTAGGGGGGTGAATAGGTGTACGTGCTAATCTAGTGAACTAAATGCGCTAAATGCGGAAGCTAATGTAAATTTTGCAATCACACTTAATACAATCAACAAGTGTAGCCGAATTCCCCGTGAAGGGCTCTGGACTAACTCCTCTTGATTCCCCTAGATATGGGTTGAGGTGCTATGTGAAGCTCTTGTTGATTAAGTACAAGTGAGGCACACAAACAACCAAGCATATAAGATGATATCAATATGAATCAATGTAAGGCACAACACAAGTATGAATGATATGAATGAAAGAAATGATGCTTTGCACAATATAAAGAGAGAGAGAGTTGAGAGACAAGTGGATCAAACGCTAACAACAAGATATGTTTCGAGGTTCGAGCACCCAGCTCTACATCCCCGCCTACACCACCGTGTAGGATTTCCAATCCACTATCTCCCACCGAGGGAACCTCCACCGAGGAGGATTTGTTACAACACTAGGAGTACCGAACTCCTCTCTCAAACACCGCCTCACAACCGAGGGGTAGGCCCGTAGCCGATACAACAACAACACCTCTACCGAAGAGGGTTACAAACACCAAACTCCACCTCTCACTAGAGGGAGCAAACCAATCACCCGATCAACCTCTACCAAAGAGGGATACAACAAGAACAAGGGTGTTTACAACAAGTGGTTCCAAAGACCACAAACTCAATCTCTCTTTTTCCACAAAACAAAGATCCTAATAGAATACGATAGATGATAACTCAAGTGTGGAATCAAGGTGTTTTTGGAAACAAGAAACAAAGAAAAACTACTTGGGAAATGTCTTGTAAATGATAGAAAATGAAAACCAATACAATATCCAAAAAACCTAGTTCTCTTTGATTTTTCAAAAACCCAAACAATAAAGATGAAATCTTTTTAGCACAAAAACTATTTTGAAAACTTGTTTAAACACTAGAGAAACACTGAAATTTTTCTTTTTGAAAATCTTATCAAAACAGCCCAAGAGTTGGGGTATTTATAACCCCAAAACAAAACTAGCCGTTAGGCTGATGTGGCAGCCTGACAGGCTTGGCGGTCGGCCGCCCGATCGACCACCAACGGTCAAAAATGTGACCGTTGGGCAAACCCGGTTGACCACCCGGTCGACCCAAACAAACAGAGAGCACTGCTCTCAGTTACGGTCGACCGTCCGGGTCGACCGCCCTTGTGTCTGCCAGACGTGCACGGCTCTGTGCACGTCGGTCGACCTTACGGGTCGACCGGCCCTTGGTGCGGTCGACCCATGCGGTCGACCGACCTGGCCTGTCAGTCACAGTTCAGGGCAGAAAAACTTGTTAAAAATATTTTTGAAAAATCTTTTAACACTTCTAAAAATCACCAAAAATAGTTTTATCATTTTGCATTGATATATAAACATGTGGTAAAAAGTTTAGCTCAAATATCAATCAATATGAACTATTTTTGTGTCTTATCATTTTTACCAAAAATCAAAACTTGTATTTTTATCAAACTTGAATTTTTCAATAGGAAATCTGATTTTTCCTAAAACATGAATAGACATATCAAAATAAGTTTGTATAAGTCATGTAAGCATGCATGTATAACTAAAATATATCTATTATACATATAAACCATGTAAACTTGTTTTGATCAACTATTCATGAAAACACATATCGGTTAAACTAAAAACCGAAAAACCAATATCCAAATATAAAACTTGTGTGTGTTGTGCACTTGAGCATATCAACTATTCTAAGCTTTATAAATGGATCTAAACACACTAAACACTAGGATACCTAAGTCTTCTTGACGATCTTCATCTTCAAGTCGACTCGATCCCAAACCGTGATCCGCCGAGTGCAAATGAGTAAACTTGAAGCTCGGGCACCGGAATCACCATGTGAAGGCTTCTAAACTCCTCTTTTTGAAGCAATTATCAACTAATATCTTGATTAATGATCTGAAACTAAAATCACAAGATAATTAGTAAACATAACTACATGAGTTAATCATCATCAAAACTAGGGTGGAAGGCCTTTGGGCCAACAATCTCCCCCTTTTTGATGATGACAAAACTCATGGAGTTATATATGCATGGATTAAAGTTAAGCTTCAAAGAAGCTCCCTCTTAACTCATGCATAAACTAATAAACAATAAATATGCAATGAATATTAAACATGAAACATGAAACATGCATATCTATGCATAAATAATGAAAGGTTCTAGATACCATGAAATGTTCAAAACAAACATGCTCTAGAAACTAATTACAAAACATGTTCTAGATACTCTAGATACCAATTAAAATTAAACTAAATTAAACTTAATATATGCAAAACATAAACATGCATATATAATCTCAAGATCTTTCTCAAATAATTCTCCCCCTTTTTGTCAATCATCAACAAAAGGGTAAAAACCAAAACAAAACAAATCTTCTCTCTGTTTTTTTAATACAAAGAGTCAATCAATAAGGGGTTAAATGCAAAACTAAATCAAAAAAAAATTTCTCCCCCTTTTTGTTCGAAACAACGAATCAATAAAAATAATATTTTCCCCCTTTTTGTCTAAAACAAAAACAAAACCAATTAGGGGTGACAATCAATTAAGGTACCAATTGAAAATATGTCAAAGAATAGCATCTTGATACCAATTGAAAGGAAACAAACAAAAATATGATACCAATTTTAAGCAAAACACATGAAAATCTTGATACCAATTGAAATTAAACATAATAAATTTTGAATGTCTACACAAAAATTTTGATACCAATTGTAAATATTTTTGATTTTGAACATATGATACCAAATTTTAAATTTTCAATCATAAAGTATGGGAGTACAAATACCATTGAAAGAAAAAATCAAATTTTCTCCCCCTTTATGAAATACCAACTAAAATAATGCATAGACTTGATACCAATTTAAAAGTAATCAATTGAAACAAAGTTAAAGCTCAAGCACTAGCAAAAATAAGATTTTGTGCTTAAAGATATAGGGATATAATAAGCACAAATAAAACATATATATGTATGAAAATAGATACCAATTGAAATTGATATTCTTTGAAATGAAGCATACATACATACAAACATATATGAGTATACAAGAAATGTCAAGATTGATACCAATTAAAAGAATTCAAAGATACCAATTTGAAATAACAATAAGATCAAATGTATATCTCATATAACTACCTCCCAATCATGGTTCAAGTTTTAAATGATTTTCATTTTTAAAGCATACATGAACATGATCTCCCATCCATCCTCCCATTGAAGGTAGGGGTTTTCAAAAATAGATTTGAAAATAAGTTTTGTTTGAAAAACTCTACCATATGAAGAATATCGTAACTAGTTAAATGGAAGAACTTTTAAACTAGTACGAAATCCTTCAAGTAAGGAAT
The DNA here is from genome assembly GCA_038442645.1 of Agave tequilana. Lineage (NCBI taxonomy): Eukaryota > Viridiplantae > Streptophyta > Magnoliopsida > Asparagales > Asparagaceae > Agave > Agave tequilana. The sequence goes on along the minus strand of JAVJIF010001652.1, from coordinate 14,767 downwards.
AAACTAAAAATAATTTTCATAAAACACATGTAAATCACATAGCACTTAAAAACACTCAATATTCAATAAAGTCCATACATGCTCATGAAAACATACTCATGAGAAATATTTTAAAAAAAATGGTGAGTGTACAACTAATGTGTGACATGGCATTATGAAATTTCCAATTAAGCTCAAAATTTCTTGAAACAAGAAAACACGAAAATCATTAAAACTTATTTAATCTTCAAGGTATATGTATGTCTTATACAAATTAAAGTATACATACATATCCAAACACAACGAGTCCACAAAGATATATGCATGAAGGCACGTGGCTCAACAAGGATGTATATGTATTAATAATAATTTGGATAAAATGGACATATACATGAAGTTAAACAAATAAACACGAAAACAAGAAAAACTAAATATTCATCAAAACAAATTTCATTTCAAGGTATATGTATGAATTGTCAATACAATAAGTATACATACATATCCCTAAACACAATTGAGTTCATATATATAGATTTGCATGAAAGGCAAATGACTCAAGGGGTATACATGTATATCTTAAAGTTTGGCAAAATAGACATATACATGAAATAGAAACACATGATCACAAAGCAAATCCAAAAGTAGGAATACAAGTTTAAAATGTATGAATCATCAAAACTAGACTATACTAACACATCTAATGGGTTCAAATACGCATTCAAGTTCAAACATATATAGATTTATTTGTGGCCCACTATATGTACAAGTATAAATCCTAGTCTTAATGAAAACTAACATTTAGACATGTAATCAACACATGAACCATAAAAAAACGCAATAAAAATCAACAAGATAAACAAAAACATGATTATTATGAATATCCACATGTTATTAGATTTATGATGTACATGATAGCTAATCAAATACGAGAACACAAAATAATAATCCACATTAAACATGGGTGTCTCAAATACTATACATGTATGTCAAGAATCTAATTATCATGGCATTTTCATACTAATCACTAAACAATGAAATATGCTATAAACAATGAATATTAAAAGCATGTAAATAAAAATTAGGAGTTAGGAATCGTTACCAAAATCTAGAAGGCAACTTTCCTTGTCTCCAAAACATGGTGGTCATCTCCACCAAACTTCCCTTGAAAGTGATGCATCCAATTGATATCCTTTAAGTACGGAACGCATCCACTCTAAGGTACCATCACTCTCACGTCATGTGAAAGCCCACACCTACATCAAATAAAGGAGGGGTGGTCTTTGGTACCCACATCTTTTGGGTCCATGGGGTTAGTCCCTTCTCTAACCCAAACAAAATTCTTTGCTAAATTAGGAGTATGTAATCTATCATAACAAAATTTAGTAAGGTGGCCCTTACGTCCACAATGTGTACAAGTGTACACATGAGCATACAATGTGTGATGATGGTGTCCGTGAGGAGCATGTGTATGCCGTGGAGGGTGTGCATGAAAAGATGGAACTTGTTTCTTTCGAAACAAAGTTTCCAAACGTGTGTGCCCTACTACACATTGGCTCAAAGTGGAGCCCAAACAATCTACACTCTTCTTTAATAAACAAATATCATCATTAATTCTAGCAGAAGAGGTACATGCAATAGGTGTTCTAGGTGAAACTACCCTAGCATGGCAAACATGTGAAGCAATATCATTTTTCAAAGAATTATTTTTATTTAAACAAATTTCTAATTCTTTTGAAATAAATTCAATTTCTCTTTCCAAAGAATCATTATTATGTAAAACAAATTCAATTTTTGAAGACAAAATATCATTTTTCTTCAAGAGTGTTTCACAATCATTTTTAGATTTTAAAATTCATTTTCTTTAAGTGCAAGATCAAGTTGAGATTTTAATGAATCCTATTCATTCAAAATCTCATCTTTCTCTTGCAAAACAATGTCAAGTCTAAAATCAAATTTTTATTTTCTTTATTAAGGCCTAGACTTTTCTTTTTCAAAATGTTATATTTTTCAATCAACTTTTCACACACAATGGATAGTTCTTCATTCAAAACATGTGGATCAACAAAATCATTACATGAAGAACTAGCATTATCACTATCTAGTTGAAGTTCCGATTGTACCTCAAGGGAGTCATTCCCTTGGATCATATAGCATTGAGAATCGGATTCTCCACTAGACTCCTCTGGTTGAATTGGCATTGAAGCTTGGAGGTGGTGGTTGTGGTTGTCAACTTGTTCCACACTGTAAAAGCGGAATCAAAATTAAAAACATGCATAAGATATTCTTTTGGTAGCGTGCTTCTAATAGCCTTTAGGGCTTATGCATTGGCCCCTATATGCTTGCTATCACTAAGGTAGGATTCCTTGGTAATGGCAAGGTAAACCTTATGTCCTAGGGTTTGCAAATAAACGGACATTCTAATCTTCCAAACAATGATGTTGGAAGAGTCAAACATAGGTGGGGTCATGAAGTCCATGGTAAACTATATGAGTGTGCAAACAAACAAATGCAAACAATAGATTAGTAAGAAATGGATCTCACTCCTAAGATGTTAAGCCTAAGTATCAGGAGCACTAGCTCTGATACCAATGAAAAGCACACCTAGAGGGGGGTGAATAGGTATACGTGCTAATCTAGTGAACTAAATGCGCTAAATGCGGAAGCTAATGCAAATTTTACAATCACACTTAATACAATCAACAAGTGTAACCGAATTCCCCGTGAAGGGTTCTGGACTAACTCCTCTTGATTCCCCTAGATATGGGTTGAGGTGCTATGTGAAGCTCTTGTTGATTAAGTACAAGTGAGGCACACAAACAACCAAGCATATAAGATGATATCAATATGAATCAATGCAAGGCACAACACAAGTATGAATGATATGAATGAAAGAAATGATGCTTTGCACAATATAAAGAGAGAGAGAGTTGAGAGACAAGTGGATCAAACGCTAACAACAAGATATGTTTCGAGGTTCGAGCACCCAGCTCTACATCCCCGCCTACACCACCGTGTAGGATTTCCAATCTACTATCTCCCACCGAGGGAACCTCCACCGAGGAGGATTTGTTACAACACTAGGAGTACCGAACTCCTCTCTCAAACACCGCCTCACAACCGAGGGGTAGGCCCGTAGCCGATACAACAACACACCTCTACCGAAGAGGGTTACAAACACCAAACTCCACCTCTCACTAGAGTGAGCAAACCAATCACCCGATCAACCTCTACCAAAGAGGGATACAACAAGAACAAGGGTGTTTACAACAAGTGGTTCCAAAAACCACAAACTCAATCTCTCTTTTTTCACAAAACAAAGATCCTAATAGAATACGATAGATGATAGCTCAAGTGTGGAATCAAGGTGTTTTTGGAAAAAAAGCAACAAAGAAAACTATTTGGGAAATGTCTTGTAAATGATAGAAAATGAAAACCAGTACAATATCCTAAAAACCTAGTTCTCTTTGATTTTCCAAAAACCCAAAACAATAAAGATGAAATCTTTTTAGCACAAAAACTATTTTGAAAACTTGTTTAAACACTAGAGAAATACTGAAATTTTTCTTCTTGAAAATCTTATCAAAACAGCCCAAGAGTTGGGGTATTTATAACCCCAAAACAAAACTAGCTGTTAGGCTGATGTGGCAGCCTGACAGGCTTGGCGGTCGGCCGCCCGATCGACCGCCAACGGTCAAAAATGTGACGATTGGGCAAACCCGGTCGACCGCCCGGTCGACCCAAACAAACAGAGAGCACTGCTCTCAGTTACGGTCGACCGTCCGGGTCGACCGCCCTTGTGTCTGCCAGACGTGCACGGCTCTGTGCACGTCGGTCGACCTTACGGGTCGACCGCCCTTGGTATGGTCGACCCATGCGGTCGACCGACCTGGCCAGTCAGTCACAGTTCAGGGCAGAAAAACTTGTTAAAATATTTTGAAAAATCTTTTAACACTTCTAAAAATCACCAAAAATAGTTTTATCATTTTGCATTGATATATAAACATGTGGTAAAAAGTTTAGCTCAAATATCAATCAATATGAACTATTTTTGTGTCTTATCATTTTTACCAAAAACCAAAACTTGTATTTTTATCAAACTTGAATTTTTCAATAGGAAATCTGATTTTTCCTAAAACTCATGAATAGACATATCAAAATAAGTTTGTATAAGTCATGTAAGCATGCATGTATAACTAGAATACATCTATTATACATATAACCATGTAAACTTATTTTGATCAACTATTCATGAAAACACATATCGGTTAAACTAAAAACCGAAAAACCAATATCCAAATATAAAACTTGTGTGTGTTGTGCACTTGAGCATGTCAACTATTCTAAGCTTTACAAATGGATCTAAACACACTAAACACTAGGATACCTAAGTCTTCTTGACGATCTTCATCTTCAAGTCGACTCGATCCCAAACCGTGATCCGCCGAGTGCAAATGAGTAAACTTGAAGCTCGGGCACCAGAATCACCATGTGAAGGCTTCTAGACTCCTCTTTTTGAAGCAATCACCAACTAATATCTTGATTAATGATCTGAAACTAAAATCACAAGATAATTAGTAAACATAACTACATGAGTTAATCATCATCAAAACTATGGTGGAAGGCCTTTGGGCCAACAGATAGTAGACTGTAAAGTAGAGCACCAGCTGATCGGTGCTTGGGACAATGTAAACACATATCCCATTGTGGTCCGGCATTTGTCGAGGTCTCCTGCATAGTCGGAATCAGCATATCTGATACACTCCTGCTTACCAGTAACATCCTTCTTGAATACCAAACCAATATCGATATTACCTTTAATGTACCGTAGAAGCCACTTTACTACCTCCTAATGACCCCTACAGGGATCGTGTAAATATCTGCTGACCATGAGGACAGCTTGTGACAAGTCAGGCCTTGTACACACCATTATATATATTAAACTACCAACTGCACTAGCATAGGACACGTTAGTCATGTACTCACGCTCTTCAATAGTAATAGGAGACATAGTAGCTTTCAACTTGAAATGAGAAGTCAATAGTTTACTTACAGACTTTATATCATTGTTGATGTTGAACTTCTGAAGTACCTTCTTTAAATACCCCTTCTGTGTTAAGTTAACCTTGCCACTCTTCCAGTCTCGCTTAATCTCCATGCCTAGTACCTTTTTTACTTCACTCAAATTCTACATCTCGAATTCGAAAGTCTTTCTTCAATTTATCAATAGCAGGTCTACTTTTAAAAGCAATAAGCATATCATTCACATACAAGAGTAGATAAATGTACTCTTTTTCAGGTAGCTTATTGTAATACACACATGGGTTATAATGGCTTCATGTGTACCTCTTCTCTCTTATGAAACTGTCGAAACGCTTATACTACTGCCTTTGAGATTGCTTTAATCCATACAATGAATTTTTCAGTTTGCATATCATATTCTCCTTTCCTGCAGTTTTGAACCCCGTCGGCTGAGACATGTAGATCTTCTCTTCAAGATTGTCATGGAGAAAGGTGGTCTTCACATCAAGCTGATCAAGTCTCAACTCGTATTGTGCTACCAGTGCCAACAATATCTGAATAGATGAGTGTTTTACAACAGGTAAGAATACCTTGTTGTAGTTAATGCCTTCTCGTTGAGCGTAGTCTTTAGGTACCAATCTGGCTCTATAGCGTACAAGATCACAATCTAAAGATCCCTGTTTTTTTGCAAATACCTACTTACAACTGATCGCCTTCTTTCCCTTGAGAAACTCTGATAGTTCTCTAAGTGTCATTCTTATTTAGAGAACTCATCTGCTCCATCATAGCATCCTTCGCACATCTTAAACTCTGAACTGATTTCAGTTTCCTTGTAAGTAAACGGGGTTGCTCCTCAACGACTGGGAGAGCATAGGCCATGATCATGTTAGTAGTGAGCCAACTCGGCTTACATGAATTTCTCTGAGTTCTTCTAACGGCAATGGATTCTTGGACATTACCCATAGCCTGTCTTTGATCCATCATTATCAGCTTCCTGTTCGGCTACCTGATCATCTCCCCGTATCACCGAGGGTATGACCTGAAATGATACTGATCTTTCTAGAAACGGTGAAGTAGCATCACTCTCCACCTGCTGTAATTTCCTGTTGGCCTTCTGATTTTCCACTTGCTAAGAGTTTGTAGGCTTCACCATTGAAGCTTCATCAAATATGATATCTCTGCTCAAGTTAAGTTTTTTGTCCTTTGGATCCTAAATTTTGTAGCCTTTACTCCTTGCTTGAATCCTACGAACATACTTTTTCTCACCCTTGGGTCCAACTAATCTTTCTTGATATGATAGTAGGCCGGACACCCAAATATCCGTAATCGTAATCCTGAGCAACTTTCTCTGATCAAGCCTCTAAAGGAATTTTACCTCCAACTGCAGACGAAGGCAACATGTTAACGAGATGGCAAGTATACGCCAATGCCTCAGCCCAAAAAGATTTCGATATGCCGGTGTTGGATAACATGCAATGGACCTCCTCTAGTAAGGTCATATTCATCCTTTCAGCCATCTCGTTTTATTGTGGTGTTTCTCTTACTATGAAATGTCTTTCTACACCCTCATCGTGACATAGTTGTAGGAAAGGATTGCTTGTATACTATCTTTTGTTATCTGAATGGAGTACCTTGATTTTCTTTCCTGTATTCTTCTCCATGTTCTTCTTCCACTCCATAAACAACTTCAAGATTTTCTCTTTGTGCTTCATGATATATACCCAATATCGCCTAGAGTAATCATCTATAAAAAATACAAAGTAATAGTTACCTCCAATAGATGCTGTCTTGGTAGGTCCCTAGACATTTATGAATATAATTCAGAATTTTCTTAGTGCAATGAGTTGCAGTGCCAAATCTCACCGTGGTCTTCTTTCTAATGATGTAATGTTTATAAAATTCTAATTTGCAGATACTCAATAAATCTTACTTTGCAAGAGCTTTCAAAGACTATTTATCCTATATATCTGAGCTTCATATGTCAGAGTTGGGTACAATCATTATCTGAATTTGTAGAAGTCACTACTTGTCCTGTAATCGTACTACCCTTCCTGTAGTAAAGGTTTACTACCCTTCAAGTAGTAAAGGTTATTGTGTAGGACGCTCTTCAAAACAACCATCGAGCCTTTAATCATCTTGAGAACTCCATCTCTAATTGATACTTCAAGACCCAATGCTTTCAACGCACCAGCAAAGATAAGATTCCTTTTCAGTTGAGGTACATATCTCACATCCTTCAATTTTCGTACCATCCATCAAACATCTTAACCAAGACAGTACCTATCCCTTCCATCTGACATAGACGATCATCACCCATGATAATAGAATATCTATTTAGTTTCTCAAAACTAGAAAACTAATCCCTATTGGGACACACATGGTAGGTAGCTTCTGTATCAATCATCCACTCAGAATTACCTGAGTAACCAATAGTAGTAGTGACTGAGAATGAAAATATAGATGAGTCTGATCTATCTACCTGTGAAGTACAACCCGATTGGGTATTGATCACCGTATAAGATTTGCTTCGGCCTTTAACTCCTTTCCCTAATTCTTATCTTTGATTCTTGAATAATTAACCTTCCAATACCCTAACTCTTTGCAGAAGGCACATTGATTCTTCTTCAGATCTCTGAACCCTGATCTGGATTTTGATCTCCCGCGAATACCTTTGCCCTTCTGATTGGAACTCCTGCCTCTTATCATAATGCCTCTGCTGATGTACTGTTGGAAGAAGATTGCTTATCCTTCCTTCTCACTTCATAATTTACAAGAGCAGCTGACACATTATTATAATTAAGTGATTGTTTCCCATTAATCAAGGTAAAGACGAAGGTCTCATACTCTTCATCAGGAAGAGAATTCAAAAGAATCAACGCTTTATCCTCTTTTTCGATATCCACATCCAATTTAACCAAACATGTAAGAAGTTTTGTGCAGTTATTCATGTGCTCAGCAATAGAGATCCCTTCTTCAACTGGAGGCGATAAAGCCTCCTCTTTAGAAGTAGTCGAGACTCGATACTCTTCGTCAGATATTTTTTCTCGAGAATCTCCCACATTTTCATTGCAGACGTCTCATATAGCACATGATACATGATGTCTTGTGTCAAATAAGACCTTATAAGATCATATGTTGTCCTATTCATCTTATCCCAATCCTTTTTAGAAGTCTCCTCCGGCTTATCTTTCAATCGTAGAGTGTCTTCAAGATTTGATGTTGTCAATGCATTCATCACCTCACACCTTCACATCCCAAAATTATTTGTGCCATCAAACTTTACCACATCGATCTTCATCGGATATGGGTTCAAGATTTCACCGTGGATTGATTTTTTCCGGCCATCTTCTCAATAAATTTCTCAACACAATGCGGAAAACGATTGGTGAAAATAAATTCAAATAGGCAAGATTAAATCTTTGCCTCCGAACGAAACTGTAAACAGTCTCCAAGTTGATTTGCTCCACCTGAACGAAAACTCCCCTTCGAATCCAAAAAGCTCTGATATGACATGTTGGGAATCCATCAACAAAGAAGATGGACACCAGAGAATAGTCAATCCAATCACACAAACAAGTAAATAAAAGAAAAAGAGAGAGAACACAAGATTTAACGAGGTTCGACAATTTGCCTACGTCATCGGGGAAAGGGGAGAGAGTTCTTCTTGAATCATTCAATTACAGGTTACAAATAATGGGGACAATAACACTTTATATAGCCAATGAAACTATGAAGAAAAGAAAATCAAAAACACCTAATTCGGATCAGAAACGAATTCAGAATCAGATTTGAAAGCTGGCCGCTGCAGCCGCATTAGTCGACTAGGAAATAACCTAGTCGACTAATAACTCCTACTAGTCGATTAGGAATTTGGCATAGTCGACTAGTATGTAATGAAACAGATTTTTCAACTCTCTGTTTATATCATTAATCAACTAAGTTGTTGCTTTATTCGACTAGATTAGGTTCCTGCTGTCACGCCCCGCTTCCCAAAATACGCTGGAGCGGAGACGCGACACGAGTCGGCGACGTATATACGCGAGGAATTTACCCCACATATATACGCTAAGCCTAAAGTAACCTGAACAAGCTATAAATCTGAACCATAATAATCAACCATCACTGCAATAATATATATAAAGGCTACACATGATCTTAAGTGAGATAAGGAATAGAAGCCAAGTGGGATATACAAGAATCGAAGAATAATAGCAGAAATAAAGAAATGCAAGAATACCAGAATCAAAATGAAGAGAGAGTCCGGTTCCTCGCAAGTCGTACAGTCTCATCGTACATCTACACAAAAGAAACAAAGCGTCCAATATCTGAACGTGCAAATCCAGAGTCGTCAGAAAGCCACCTGGTGAGTGTGTGTAAAGCGAAGAACTCGTGCATATAAACAATGTGCATAGAATAATAACAAGAAAAAAAAAAACTGCAGTCATATGATTACTAAATAACATGATAAATAAACACTGAAAAACAATAACATGAATAAGAGTGCAGGTACAAGACAAGTAAAATAACTGTAACAAACAACTGATGTCTAGATGTGTATCCTAGCAATATCACTAACCTGGTACATAATCTGGTCCTGGTTACAATCATGTGTCTATCATAATGATATATATGTATATATACAATCAGGTGATTACGTTCAGTCACAATGCATTAACAGTTTATTATTATTAATTATGTCAGCGAACACCAATTGTCACATGTAATAGACGCATCCCATACTACGCCTACCACACATGCCAATCGAGGTCCTAAGTTATTGAAACTGATCGGTTGGAGACATTGTCTGTGTTTTAGGTGGGTCCCGTGCATACCCGAGACCACGACCCAGACTCCTGGCGCTGAACCAGGACCTACCGCAAGGTAGTCAGGAACATGTAAACAGGAAACAGGTACATGTATAACATGTATAACAGGAAACAGGACGGGGTGCCAGTCACCCCACGGGAACCCTGCAGTGGAACCCTCTTTTGGCTGCGCAACCTAAATCCTGGTCCACCCAAATACAGACGCTGTCTCCTCCATCAATCTCCCCAATCCCAGTGTAAGTTGTTTATAGCATGTCATTAGTTTATCAAGATTATTTAATATGCATGTTACTTAAATCACTGGGATAACTCGGTGATAGTCACGGTAACAATATCAACATATAATCAGGATACCGGTATAACAGGAATATATAATATCAAGGAACAGGATACCGGTATAACAGGAATATGTAACAAGTATGACATGCGGGTGTTGTTACCGTGTAATAATATTTTTCCCAGCAATTAAGTAACATGGACAAGATAATTATCAGGTAGATACCAAGTATAATCAGTCAGATTTCTCAGGTAAATCAAGTATCTAAGATGGGTAATGATCTACTGTCATGGATAGAATAATCCAGGCAAATTATGGAATCAACACATATCCTCAAAGTCGTCGATATAACCATCCTCTAAGTCGTCAATAAATGATCTCACCACTGATAAAGTAAAGACTGCTATCTGAAACTGTGAAGCACAACATTACTGACATCGAATAGATCACCATCATAATAACTCATCTCTGCTAACTGAAGTAATCAATAACTAAACATGAAGCATATGGTATATCCTCGAGATCAACTAAATAAACATACACCACAATCATATCTAAATAGGAATATCCTCAAGGAACTTGTAACCCCCTGATCCCCGGTGTACGTATCACCGTATCTGTACGCGATACGACGTACAAATTTGATTTGACTTCTGTAGTACTCTGATTGACCTGATTTCAGTTTCAAAAATCATTTCCTAATATTGTAGATTTTTCTGAATTTTTTTGGAAAATCTCCGTTGTCGGTGTCGACCGATACCGATAACCAGCCTTCCGATTTTTATTTCACAAACAGAGTAGAATTTTGAGAATCGGCCTTCACCGTATGTCTTAGAATTGTATTATCTACGTTCGGGTATTTTTGGGGATTTTTCTGAATTTATCGAACATTCGGCCAAACCGGTGTCGCCCGGTACCGGCGACAGCTTCCGGGATTTTTAATTTGCAAACCGGATAGAATTTCTGTAAACCGTCTTCATAGTACGTTTCAGGATAATATTCTTTATTTTCTGTAATTTTTGGGCACCGTTCGGAGCTGGTCGAATATTAAGTCAGTATTATAATATTAAAATATTAATTTTCTATTCTTTTTCTTTTCCTTTCCTTTCCTTTCTCTTCTCCATTTTTCTGGAGAACTCCTTCCACCGCCTTTGACTCCACCGCCTCTCTCCCCAAATTAAAATCCCCTCTCTTTCTCTCCCTCTCTCATTCACACCACTCTCTCTCTCTCTCTCTCCTAATTCTCTCTCTCTAAACCCTTTCTCCTTTCTCCCCCACATAAATGTTTGAAGGGGTTGTCTGAAATATACCCTTTATTTGTTTTGGGGTTTTCCAATTTCAAATTGGATAGGCGTTGCCTGGTCGAATTCATATGGGTTATTGCTGCAATCTCTGTTTCTTTCTTTCTGGCTCCTCTTCTTATTAGTCTTCTCCATTGGAATATGATTGGGTGCTTGCTACAATCTCTGTTTCTTTCTTTCTGGCTCCTCTTTTTATTCGTCTTCTCCATTGCAATTTGATTCGATTTTCTCTCCCTCACCATCTCTCTCTCATTCCCTCGGTCTGAAGGGCTGTCGTAGCCGCCGGCGGCCGGGATCGCCGCCGGCGAGCCCCCGCCCCGCCGCCGGCCGCGTGGCCGCGCGGGCACAGGGCAGCGCTGCTGCCCTGTTCTTTCTTGTCTCTCTCTCTCTTTGTAATTGGGTAAAACCCAATAACCCCTAATGGGTTAATCCAAAAACCATTAACCCAAAGAACCCCAATCCAACCCAATAACCCGTTTGGGTTTATTTGAAAACCCAATAAGCCCTAAACCCGTTATCCGTTAGCCCGTTACCCATTTAATTAAGTTAAACGGATTTGGGTGTGAATCGGACCCGACCCGTTAACCCCTGACCCGCTCCAGAACCCATTAAAGGTATATTTACAGAAAACTCCCTGTAACATTTCAGTATTTGCATTTAATATTTTATTTACATAATTAACCCTATTTGTTATGATTTAGTGTTCGAGCGATATCGGGAGCATCCGGACTCTGATTGAGGTGATTTTGGAGCCGTTGCGATCGTGGGAACGAGAGCTACAGTCCTGTAGCTAGTTTGTGAGTGCTTTTCTTTTATAAATTATATTTTATCATGTTTAGTAATAGTGATTGATATATCGTGATTATGGATAAAAGACGGTAATAATTAAATATTAACTGGTACTAGTTGGACGCCCATTGTAATAGGTGATTCCTGTAATATGGTTAGGTATTTCCTGATGTAATAAGGAGATAATTATAGTAACAAGAAATACTGACATAGACTATTCAGACACGGTCATCGTACCTGCACAGCCACGGACACACAGGTCACTGTGTTACCATCTTCATGAACACTATTATGTCATATATTGGATCACAATTAGAGAACGATAGTCACATGTATACGAATCCACGATACTCGGTGACACTACACTGTTACTAGACATGCAAGCTAGATACCGTTATTTCATGCACTGGTATCATCTTTACACGGCTACGGTAGTTCACTAGCCATGCTATGCTGTGCTATACGGACCACTGTTATGACACAGATAGATTACACGGATTATTGCTACACATAATGACTACCACATTTCATATTATTATTCTCATCATGCTATGGATTCTCGTCATGTCACTGTTTACACATGCATGTATGATTTCTTTATTCTTGTCATATGGATCCCATTTCAATTACCTGTATTATTGTTCCATGTTATCGGATACATGTTATATGCTTGTTTTCCGTTACTGATATTGTTAATCCCATTACTGGATACATGTTCCCGTTACTGATATGGATGTTCCCGATACTAGACATGAGAACTGTTGATATGCGATATGTGGGGATCCCACATCTATTATTCCCGTTTCCGGTATATTGTTCATGTTATCTTGATCATGTTATATTGTTCCTGATTCTCGTGATATTGTTCTATGCTATCAACAGAGCTCTGGTCCAGTTATCATGTTACCCATATCATGTATTGTATTGGTTCTTGTTACATTGTATACTTGACATATCATATCATAAAGAGAACTTGGGTATGGGGGAGACTTGATGGTTGACTAGATCATATCGGGTGGATGTTTGGATCCATTGTTTGTCCCACTGCAGGGGACGGGGTAGTGCTGGCTACCGTCTGTTATTACTCATGAGCTCCCGTTTCCGTTATTGTGATTAGCTCATGGAGTTCTCGTACATGTTACAGCCTTAGCGGGCTGGCCCTGGTCTCAGCAGCCAGGGGTCTGTTTAAGGCCGTTGTCCCGGGTATGCACGGGATACACCCACCCGATAAGAACTCCTCGACCATGAGTTTCCAATTAACATAATAAAACCAGTATACATAATAGTGACGTCGGGAACACTTGTTATTTGGTTACTCTCTCTTTTGGATAATGGTACCCGTAGGCCATGTCCGGATGGGTTCGACTGGAGTGCGGGCTCCAGTATGAACTGCCAGTGGTATGGGACACTGGAAGAGAGTAATTAAAATACCAGGTGGTACTGATTGCTACTATTGTATAAATAACATGACTTGCCTGATACATGTTTACTACTTGTTACTGTTCCTTGCCTGATACATGTTTCCTATTGTATAGTTTGTACTTATTGTACCTGATCATTTATCCGATATCATGTTACATGTCTATTTGTTACTTTACCCGATACATGTTACACTTTCTGTGGTGGCATACGACGCATGTCCTGCATTGCATGGCATACGACGCATGTTCTGCATTGCATATATTATGTGTCTGTATCTCAGACATCATTACTGTATATGCACGACACCGTATTAGGGGCATATGGCATATGCACATCTGCATGTCCACTTCTATCACGTCACCACTAGCATATTCCACTAGACAACATTATTTATGATATAAACTGGAGACGACTATAGACATGACCAGATGATAACCGGCTAGGTAGTGATGGTATTAAAAGATGACATGTTTATGTATTTTCACTGCTTTCATGTTTATATATTCCTACTGATTATTATATGGTATCACTATTACCACGTCATTATATATTAGTATCGTGCTTGTAGTACTATAGTATATATTACTGCCTCCTTCATTTTACCACTCACTAGGTCGCTTTCTGACGACCCTGGGTTTGCGTGCCCAGGTTGGAGATCCGAGTTACCGTAGTATCAGAGAGTGCCTGGGAGTCACATAGAGATTCCTCCTCGGGACTATTCATAGGTATCTTAGTGCTTTATTTCTACTATCTTATTTGTCCTTATTTTTCATATCTGTTATGATCGCTGACCTCTTCTGCAGGTATTCTTGTACTTATTTCATGCTGGAACTCATGTAGATGTGGAGGTTATTTCCTGTACTGAGGCTTAACGTACGCGTGAGAGTGTTTTCACCTCGCGTATGTACGTCGCCATAACGTCTCCGTACCCTTGGGATCGGGGCGTTACAGAACTGAGATCTAGAATAGACCACTTATAAGTCAACACAACTAACTTTTTAATTCTAAGAGTCACATGATCATCAAGTATCATTAACATCGAATAATCTGATACAATAAACTGCCATTTCGATATATCTATAATCAATGCTCAGTCCTCTCACTCCAACAATCTACTCTGATCCTCAAGTCCTCACAAGTTCCCACTTCTATCA